>BJBW01006170.1:0-76470 GCA_004320125.1 Scolopax mira
CAGGGAAGGGGCCTCAACAACCTCCCTGGGCAACCTGTTCCAGTGGTCCACCATCCTCATAGTAAAGTAAAGGTGTAAATTTTAGCAGCCAATGGAGGAATGCTTCTGGTGATCTCACATCTGACTTCATGCTAGTATTAAGTATCTTGTTGATTCAGTCTAGGTACCAGGTGATTTCAGGAAAATTAATAAAATATGTTCATTATAATGTACCGATCCATTTTTGCAATATTAGTATTCAGTTTTCTTCTGTCCTGCTTCCTTATGTGCAGGGACTGCCTTAAAGTGAAATAATATTTTTAAACTGAAATTCATTATTTACTTATCTTTTTATGATTACCTTCAATTTTCCTAAAAATATTTTTTTCTGGATTGCTGGAAATCATCATAACTTTTGAAAGGTGATAAAGAAAAATAATACATAGCTATCACAGAAGGAAATAATTACAGGAGATAATTATGAGGCAAAAAGCTTCATTTAAGATATATTCTCTTTTTTCATGGAGTCTGTGAAACTTCATGAATGTAATTGATCATGTAAGTATAATGTTTAAGTACGCTCAAAATATGGATGTAATGTTATTTCTTCCAGATAGTAATAATAAGAAAATATTTAACTAGAACAACTGAGCTGTAGAGGAAAGTAGATGGAAACACTCTTTTGATGTGTGATTCTATCCCTGAGAGAGCTGTGACTAGAATTCTTATGCAGACTTTATCAGTGGGTGGCGAAGATAGAAGCTGACATTACTGTAGTAAAATTGTTGTAAGTTTAAGGACAGACTTTTTCTATCCATAGATTTAGTAGGGATTTTCACCAAAATATTTTCTTTCTCACTTTTTTTGCAATGTGCTACAGAGAAAACTGAGGAAAAAAAATTAAAATTGATCATGTTGTAAGTAGCATAAATGAGGCATTTAAAGGAGGCCATGAGGAACAAAAACCTGTGTGATATCAAGTGTATTAGGTGTCATCATTAGAGAGTAGCATAGTCTCTAGAGTGTTTTATATGTGCTGGATAAACATTGACCTTAATTGGCAGCCTGGAGATGTATGTAACTGTGTCAAGGAATTAAGTTCTCTTAAAAAAAACCCACTTAGTTTTTATGGAATTCAAGTCACTCAGCTATCCTAAGATGTTTATGTTAGTCCTTTCTGAAATACAAAATCCTGGTGTTCTATTCCTTTCAAGAACTAGCTAAAGTTGAGTGTCTTGAATGGCCATGGATGCCCTTCCTTCACTCAGCTTTAGTGGCTTGTGACTTCTTCACAGCAGGCAGCAGGGACAAACCCAGAGAGTTATACTGCCACTTTTTTTTTGTTGTTGTTTTTGTCTACATCAATGGGTAATTGCTCTTGGATACTCTGCTGAAGAATGGATGGTTAGGAAAAAATAACATTGACAAGCTACAGTAGCTAACTTGCAAAGAGATTTTACTGTGTTGAGGATCAGTACTGCAAAAACCTACCAACTTTTACCATTTATAGTTCTAATGAATCCTTCTGCAGGAAACTGGAGAAATACATTTCTGTAGTAATTAACTGAAATTAGGCCAGCATTTTCATCCATATATATTTGTGAATTCTCCTCAAATATCCGTTTTTTGCTGTAACTGGTGTGCTTCTACCAGTTCCTTTTTATCCCCATTATGAAATCTGTCTCAGATTGCCTTTCAGCCTCATAGAACCAAGCTTTGGAAAGCCAGAGGCTTGGCTCTTTGCTCCCATTTGCCAGAGAATACATTTCATACACGTTTTTCATCACCATGAAGTCACTGCCCACACTTTAGCAAGGGTAGCAGCTCCAGAAGACAAGGTGCTCTCTTTTACAAGGTAAAGCCTTGGTAAGCTGGGGAAAGAGCATATCTAGGAAGCTTTATTGCTATTCAACCCCCATGAGACAGGGTTGGGGGGAGTTACTTGAACTAGAAATTCAGAATTAATTGAGTTGCATGGATCGTGTAACTGTGAAGGGCCTGTAATAGGGAGACCATCCTTGATAACACAGGCTTAAAAAATAGTCTTGGCTCCACTCTGCTAGTTTCGGTCAAAGGGTGTAACTGCAGTTTTTAAAAGTCTGCTCTAGCTGGTATTTAACTGATTAAGACTGGATTTTTTTCATGAGTACTGTAAGCCTGTCCAGAAACTTGTTTAGATTCCCAGTAGTTTAAAACCAGCTGCCATTTCTGCATATTACTTGACTATAAAAAATGAGTCATGGCCCACTGTTCCTCCTGGACTAAATGCAGAGACCATCAGAAGCATCAGGAACAAATGCTTAGGAGCTCCATACTTATATACCCTGTAGATGAAAGTGAAACTTCTGATAGGAAATAGAGCTTTAGCCTTGAGCTCACCCAAAATAAAACAAAGGAGAAAACATTTGACTTTAAATTTTATTTTAGTCACAGTTAGATGAAGGCCAGTATATTTTGCATTTTTCTGCCAGTATATTTTGCATTTTTCTGCAGAGTAGTAATTATGAGAAAATGAAATGCTAGGAAAAGAAAAAAAAAAACACATAATAGTTCTTTAAGAACTGTTTTGCAGCTCTGCTGTTCACTGAAAATTTGACAAGCTTATCAGCTGTGGGGGAAATCAGCAGAGGGTAACACATGTCATCCTCTCTAGGCATCAGTCTGAGATGACACCTGGAATTAGGACATAGGAAAGTGGGGTAGTAAAAGAGTATTTTCCTGCTATAAGGTCTTTGCAGTAACTAAAGCTCATTGAGACATAATGATCTAGGTTACTAGATCAGTGGAAATACTCTACTTGTTAAAATGGTTGCATTTAGAACAGATTTTTTCTAGATTTTTCTAGACTTTTCAGGCTTGGATTCACCCGCAGTACTTGCAGTAGTCTCTTGAACACCTTATTAGTTTGGGATGGAGGGAATCCCACATAGCTCCTTGCAGAGGAGTAGGAGACTCCATATGTATCCATTCCTGCAGTCTACTTTTCCTAAATAACATTTTCTTCATTTCATGTTTCACTTAATATTTCCACAGAGAAGAACATTACCCTTAAGAGTATATTTGGCCCTAGATACTTTAACCAAGAGTTCAGGTGACGATATTTGGTAGTTTTAAAAAGACTTCTCACTATTTCAGCTGGTTCTTATTATTTCTGACTATACTTGATAAAAAGCGTTCCCTGAAGACCTTTTCAAACTAGAGATAAATGTTTTCTGTCAGAGTGCTAACTGTATGAAATTAAACATAATTAAAAATAATGTTTTGAGGGATTGTGTTTGTTTGGATATTTTTTTAATGAAGCACTGCTGAAACGTGTTAGATGACTACTTATAGTTTTCAGTTTGTCCCATTGTGTAAGTGGAGGGAAAAAAAAAAAAAAGGATTTGTTTTAAACTTGTCAAAATAAAGCATATTGACAAGGTCATTTGTATATTCCCTGAAAAAAGTTGCTTGGGATTTTCATTTTTGTTTCAACCTGTTCTTCCATTTGTAAAAAAAAAAAAAAAAAAAAAAAAAAAAGGGAATTTTAGAATTTTAGCATCAAATGGGAATTCTAAATCATTACCGGGGTGTTAGCTACATTTAATCCACTAGCTATTTCAGCATTGCAGTAGAATCCACTTCACTGTACTATCCTAAAGTTATTACAAGCAGCTCGATTTTGGTCAGGTAATCTGGGCATCTGATAAACTCAACCTTTTCCATATAGACTCCTAAATGTATTGCAGCCTATGTAGTATGAATTTATCTGTGAAAGAGTAAAATATTAGATATTTCCATGTAGATGTCACTCACAAGTCATATGTCAGAGAAATACTTCACAGTTGATAATGAGATCTTAAGAAGGCTTACCTGGACATAAAACATTATCTGCTAGGGAAGTATTTGTAAAACCTGATTAAATAGTTGTTTGGGGTTGTTTTTTTTTCTCAGAGTAATGCTGTTGTCATAAGGTGAAAAATGCAAAAGAAACTACTATTTAGAGGAGGGTTGAATCTTGAAATAATGTATATTAATTAGTTAATTATTTTTTTCCAGTATACAGTGCTCATCTCCATATAATTTAAAATGGATTTTGTATTTTCTATTTTTTATGTACTCCAGTATGTTATAGGGTTGGGATGAGAGTTGTGTAAAGTCAGTCGCAGCAGATTGTTTAGTATTCATCAGCATTGCCCAGTCTGCCACCTCACTACTAACTGAAAATGAAAGCTAGAATTGTACTGTATAATCAATTATGTTTTCAAGATTTATTTTTGGATGGGAGTTATACTGCACAGGGAGTTGGAGACAGAGGAGGTTGTAATATAATCTGACTTCAATCATCTTAAATAGGGAGCAAGCAAAATTGTCAGTGTTTAATTCTCTTAAAGGCAGCAGTCTGCTGGAATAACAGCAACAGTTCTTTTGCTAGTACTACAGGAATGACACTCTTTTGATTTTACATTTTTTGCATGCTACACTTCTGTAATTGATGCTTGCTTACAGCTGCAACAGGAACAGTAAATAATCATCTGGCTATAACTAATTTATTTTGCACAGCCAGGCTCCAGGAGGTTCTAAATAAAGACCAGCTCAGTCATTTCCATTGGGCTGAACTAACAGCCCTGGAGGAAGATTTCCTGCATCACTGCAAGTCTGCTTATTGGTTACTTTCCTAACTAGTTCTGAATCTTAAATGTGAATTTCATAGAATCATAGAATAGAATCATAGAATCATCTGGGCCGGAAGGGACCTTCAAAGGTCATCTAGTCCGACCCCCCTGCAGTCACAGGGACACCCCCAACTAGACCAGGTTGCCCAGGGCCTCATCGAGCCTCACCTTGAATGTCTCCAGGAATGTCTCAACCTGTTCCAGTGCTCCACCACCCTCATATTAAAGAACTCGTTCCTAATTTCTAGTAAGCTTTTAATGTACTGACATTTTTTTCATCTGCCAACATAAAGTAGTGATGCAAATTGTCTGTGAACTGTATGAATTTGTTACGTTAAGAAGTTAATGTTCTAAATTAGCTGGGCTCCCCAGTTCAAGAAGGACAGGAAACTGCAGGAGAGGGTACAGCAGAGGGCTACAAAGATGATTAGGGGCCTGGAGAATCTGTCTTATGAGGAAAGGCTGAGGAACTTGGGTCTTTTTAGTCTGGAGAAGAGAAGGCTGAGGGGGGAACTGATGAATGCTTATAAATACTTAAAGGATGAGTGTCAAGAGGATGGGGCCAGTCTTTCTTCTTTGGTGCCCAGTGACAGGACAAGAGGGAATAGGCACAAACTTCAACATAGGAAGTTGCACTTAAACATGAGGAGGAACTTCACTTCGAGGTTGGCAGAGTCCTGCAACAAGCTGCCTGGAAAGGTGGTGGAGTGTCTCTCTGGAGACATTCCAAAGCTGCCTGGACACATTCCTGTGAGACATGCTCTGTCTGGGGGTGTTGGACTAGATGGTCTCCAGAGGTTCCTGCCAACTCCATATGATTCTGTGATTCTATAAAACATTCTGAAGCGTACCTCAGTATGGCTAGGCAACTTTGAAATCACAGGACTGAGAGGCGTAGAGTACTACAAGTTCAAAGTGTGAGGCCTAAGGATGGTCCCCACACAGCAGCTTGTGCTTGGGGAGATGAGGAAGCAAGCAAAGAAAGGGCTATTCAGAAATAAAGGCTTCAGAAACATAGCATATGTGATTAGAGAAAGAGAAAAACTTCTGCTATTTGTTTGTGCAAGTGTTGTTTTTTCCATTGATCAAGTAGACAGTAATTTTTAATCTGAAATTTTCCAAATGAATGGAATTCTGCAAGATACATCTGAGAACCAGATCTGAAACTTCTCTTCTTGGCTGTGTTATTTATAGATTTCAGTTGAGGAACACCATGTCTGAAAGTGCTTAAGCTAGCATTGTAAGTCACATCAAAAATCCTTTAATCTAAAATTTCAGTTTTTATTGACTCCCTGGGCGCAATTTTGATTTTATTTGAACCTATGCCAATCATAACTAATGAAAGTCATGTATTTCAAAATTCTCTCTGTGTTTATGGATATAACACTGAGTAGAAGCAGCACTGTCCAGATCAATGAAAATAATAATTAACTGTGATCTGTCGGTTCCGGCCCCTGGCATCAAACTGAAAATTTAAAGGAGATTTATTCTGAAACAGAAGGAATTGATTCAGGAATTTAGAATTATGGAACACTTAATTTCTTTGTGTTTTAAGGGCAGAAATGTTACTTTGTTTCAGTATAATCTGGTCTCAGTGTAATGACCCTCTTCATCTTAATAGCGTAAGAAGCCCTTGGTATAAGCAAGAGCTACATTAAATTTGAATCCACTTTGTTTTAAGATGCATTGTCCGTTTTGCTAACTATAAATATAGAGGTGTAGAGGAGAAAAATGTAGAGGAGAGGATGTTAGTTGTTTTGATAAATTGCTTTCAGTTCATATCCATGACATTAGGGAAGTGACTTCCTAGATAAAAGGAACTGTGTGAAAGAACCCATGTGTAGTTATATTTCTCTGCTGAAATGGAAGATAAACTCATCTAAATCAATTTGGACCTTTCCTTAAATTTGTGTTGGCACTGCATCAGGTCTGCACAGAGTTGGAACCTATTCTAGTGGAAACAAATGATAATTTGTCAAACCACTTACAATACGGTAAATTATGTCGACACCAATAATTGCTTTTCCAAAATTTAGTATACTTCTTTCTGTCACTATAAGTCTTTAGTGAAAAGAATGCTTTTTTTTTTTTTCTTGAGAATATCCCATTCTGTATTCCAAAGATCTTTATTTGTTGCCACAAATACTGAATTAAACTTTAGTGATTCAAATCAGATATATTTACTAGTTAGTGGTGGATCATATTTTGAAATTTCTAATAGAAAACTCTTTCATGATAAATAATATTTCTAATAAGTTTTTGGTTGGTTTTTTTTGAAGAAAAAAAGCCTTATATACTATCACCTGTGCCACTTGCTATCAGTAGCAATTATTTCTTATCAAATCAGGCAGGCATGAGAAGCAAAGTGACTGAGTTTGGCATGTTGCCCACAAAAAAAAAAAGCATTACTGCCTAAATCCCTCTATTGCATCTATCCTTTTCAATGTATATGTCATTTCATGAAAAAGCTTTGCCTCAAGAGCTTCGACACTGCATTTTGGATGCAAAATACAAAGCGAGCAACAAAAGAAGCATCAGATAGGCTATTAGAACTTTCCATTGATGACTGAATCTGATTCTAGTTAGCTCAACGTTTTTTAAACTCAGCTTGTGATTTTGTAAGGGCGTTGACTTCTAGAGCTAAGAAGGAATTCCAGAATTAAAATTTATCAAGATTTCCCCATCAGAACACCTTTGTGCAAATGTGTATTCATCTTGCATGTGAATACTCCCATTGATTTTGGAGGATTAGGTTGCATAAGTAGGTTCAGCACAGTGACCTAGTATGTAAAAGGCTTAGGAAACAAAGTGCAGAAAAACAACAAGCATGCATCTGTAACAAAATGTGATTCTAACTTACTGAAACAATCATTTACTTCGTTGTCACCTTCTTTAAACACAGATAAATTTTAGAAAGAGAAATGTGGCATTAGTGGATATTTAATAAAACAGAAAGCTCAAATTTCTTTTTCCCTGTTGACATCAGTCATGCCACCAAAAATACCCTGCTCAGTAACATGTTATAATATATAACAGAACAAATAATAATTAGTAGGCTGTCATGTAAAGAAACAGGACAAATAAGTATTTAATGACATACTGAATGTCTAAGTTCCCTTTTCAGATTAAATATATAAAATAATGGGGTAGCCATCTCCTTAGCACAGTAGAGGTTTGGCTATTATGATAACAGGATTAAGGAAAGAAAACGTTTAAAATGGAACATATATAGAAAAGAGGCCAGGATGCAGAGCATTCTATTTGCTGCAGATAATTAAATCTCTCAGAAAAACTTGACTAATTCCTTAACTATAAAATCATTCAGTAATGAGAGAAACTGGCTATGCTAAGAGGAAGCACCAAAGTAGGAGTATAATGTAACTTTTTGTCCTGTAACATTATTAAAGCTGTGTTATTAGCTTATTTTTGAAATATAATTTACATAAATAATTGGCCTCAGGTGGCTTTGATATGTTAAAGTCAGCTGCAGAAATCAAGTAGAGCAATTGGATATGCTTAGACAGAGCCCTGGCATGGTTTCTGGTGGAGAAAAAGCATGCAAAGCGATTTCACTCTTGAGGTGATAGTAATATGTTCATAATGAGAAATAACTTATGATTATGGCAGTATAGCACTGTATATTCAGTGCATAATATCTATGTCTGGACAGTTTATAAGAACACATACCCCTTTTTGCAACCCTATGTAAATGATTTACAATGTTAGTATGGAACTGAAAATAAAACATGCTGGTTTTCTTCCAACCTCTAGGTATTATCATATTATCAACACCATATACTCAACAATAGCTTTGTTCCAAATCAATTTTAACAGAATTATTCTGTCAGCCTCAGTTAACTGGAGAAGTTACTCCTCACACCTTATTTTCAGAATTGTTCAAGCTTATAATGACTTCTGTAAAATTATGTATTACATTACTTTTCTCTGTCTCTCTGAGGAGAAAGGAAAAGACACATTGTTAGAAATATTGTTATGCACCTGCTCAGAAAAGAAGTATTCCAAAACCTTTTTATTTCATGTGAAAGTTCTCTGTATGCTAGAAAAGGTTTTACCTTCAGTGAGGCAAGAGGAGAACAGACAACTTGCTGCAGGAATGTAGTTATTCCTACAAAAAAACAGTGTTAAAAGCTCTTCAATGCAGTATTATACAAAGTCTACTTCAGTATTAAAGGCCTTGAAAGATTTTTATTGGAGAGAAGATGAATTGGTAGTTGGAGAGAGAAAATAGCAATACTGCTATTTTCTAAAGGTGTATTTTGCAACATCTGTATTCTGCTAAACACTTTTTATTTTTTTTAAAGGTCAGCTTGCTCCTGAAGAGATCAGTTCTGAAGTAAAATTATTTAACTTTTTCAGAAGTTAGAGAAATCGAGAGATAGTTAATGTCAAGCTGCCAATCAATTTCAGATTGTGTGGATTTTTTTCGAAATGTATTTCTGATAATTTCCAACAAAAAATTATAACTTCCTTAAAATAATTTATTGTTCAGATAGACATTAGAAAAGTCTCATTTTCAACTACTTGTAGATTTTACCTTTCTTCTTATTTTTATTTAAATATTATTTCTGCATATGACATCCAAAGCCTGAAATTACACTAAAAATATAAATACAATCAGAAGAGACACAGCCGTGTGTTCTAGCTCTTTTAATCACTGCAGCAAAAAGGGGAAGCCACCACTCTTTCTATGCTATCTGAGCTTTGATAACAGGGTCTCTTATTATTTGAAAGTCTTGTAGGTTTACCCATTAAAAGTTCTCAAATTTGAATTTTTTTCCTTTTTTCTCATTAAAGTCTCAATTTAGTAATCATCTGTATTCACATGCTTTTCCCAAAAGAGAGTGATAATCATGTTTTTCTTGATTCAGATGTTCCTAGGATCATAGAATGATTAGAGTTGGAAGACACCTTAAAGTCTATCTAGTTCCAGCCATGCTTCTATGGGCAGGGACACCTTCCACTAGACCAGATTGCTCAAAGCCCCATCCAACCTATCTTGAACACTTCCAGGGATAGTGGATCCACATCTTCTCTGGATCACACTGTTCGAGTGTCTCACCAACCTCACAGTAAAGGATTTATTTCTAATATATAAACTTAATCTACCCTCTTTCAGAGATGTTATAACAGCAGTGGTTTAATAGATGTTAAACTGCATCAATTTAACAGATGTTAAACTGTTAATTGTTCTTTATCAGAAGTCGGAATGAAGTGGCAGTGAATGTAGGGCAGTTTGTGCTGCCATGGTGATTTATTTCTGGGTGTCTGTTTCCATTTTCATGATTTCTGTAACTGAGCAAGATAAAGATTGTCCTTTCAAAAATGCCAAGAAAAAATGAGTACAAAATAGAATGCACAGTCATATGAATTATTAAAGTAATTTAAGATCTATGCCATTGAAGTCAGAAGGATTTTACAATATATACCCAAGCCTGTGCATCAATATTTTATTGGAAGGTGGTACTTCTAGAAATGAGTCTAACATTTCCTGACTGTCCTGCAAAGAATTTGGGGAGATTAAGGATGTTAATGATCAGGCTCTGTATATGGCTCTGAGTTTATAATAAGGCATTTAAACTAACTACCGTGCTTTTCAAAGGTATTTTGAATCTAAAAATATGAAGTTTTTCATAGTTAAATTTGTAATGTAAATTTAGAAATTTTATTTTTTCCGACCAAGATTATTAATAAGGTAAGATTTGGTTTGGATCATTGTTTCCAAAATACATATCTATATAAAAGAAACTTTTAAAAATAAGCGTATGTCAGTAAAGTTAATTGTGTCCAAACATATTATTTCAACACTAGACTACAGAGATAATATTTTAGAATATATTAACTGTCTGAGTACCTTTATTGCAGTGAAAGAATAATGTAAGATTCATCACACTGCAGTTCTTAGGATCTGTCTGCACTTTCCCCTGTATATGAATTCCCCAGTTATACATTCTGAAGCTGACCCCAAGTCTAAGCTGAACATCAGCATCTTGCAAACACAGAGTCTGCCCTTACTCTGAGTTTTAAATATAGCTCATTGCTTTTGATGCTTTTATTTCTTCTCCACGCTAATGAGGGATTCAATCTATATGCATCTGCCTTTGTAAAACAGCATAAGCGATAAGATAAAAATGACAGGTGTGTTGTTCTCATGGCTCTTCTAAAGAAGGCTTTACAATTGCTTGGTGTAGAATTTACCTAGTCAGTTAATATAGCTCCTTAGTGCCTAAAAGAAACAGTAAATTTAATGCAAGTTAGTGAGATAAAGCGTGTGCTGGGCTTAGAACCTCAGCTGGATTGTTGTGAAGCAGAAAGTGCCAGTTATCTTGAAAGATAAAAGGAAGCATAGGTAGAGATTCCAGCAGTGTGGAGCCCATTTGAATCTGAATTTTATACAGCAACCTTGAACAGGAATTGATCCAACCATGAAACTTTGATGTATCCTTAGGGGGAGAGCAAAGTGTTTGCTTTCAATTATACAGCATAGCCAGATAGCCATACACAGGTTGGGTAGTTGGTTGTTTAATCTATCCTTTAACAATAGGCAATAAACAGGATATTTTCCTTTGATAGAGATCCAGTTCACAGAAGACAAGGAGATCAAAGTTTGATATCTTTAAGTAAGGTAGCATCCATAAATTCTCAGAAAAAATTGCTCATTACACTAATTTTCTTTCTCACTGTTTTAGTATTTAGTGTCAAATATTGTTCTGATTGCCAGACCCTTGAATGCCTTATAGTACAGGTGTGTTGTTACGATATAATCTTTAAACTTGGTTTCCAACATTGCAATGCATAATTTCTGAGACATGGCTTGGAACAAGTTCTTGTTTCATTTCCATGATGGCTGTTATGGCAATATAAATGATACAAAATAGAAAGTGCATAATGAATCTGCGAATCTAGGAGACACAGTTTAATTGTAGAGGATCCACTTTAGCTATTGTACATTCAGGACAATGGATGAGCAAGACTGGAGAGCGCACTGATAACAGATTATCTACTAAACTGAAAATTTGCAAAAGGGCTCCAAATGTTAATTCTGGGTCAGCACTGCAATGATCACTATAGAGCAACTTGGCTTCTTTCTTGCCGGTGTAAGGATAATTTCTCTTGAGAGTCAGAATGAGAATTTGTATTTCAAGCAGGGCTACTCATGCTGAAGTCATAACCATTCACGTTAATCTGTCTTGAAAATTGCAAAGCAATCTGTTCTGTAATCTCAAAAAATCACCCGCTTCTGGAGTAAATGCTTTTTAAGAAAACCCTCAAAATATATCTGAAGCAGTTAACATTATGTAAACATCAAATATTACACAAATAAGTTTTACATAAGCTTCAAATTGGGTAAATGCTGCGTTTACTTGTTTTCTCTAAACAACTTCGGTGTTCTGTGGCAAAATTAAAAATACTGTTCCTGATTTGGAACAGTCAAATGACTCTTGGTTTTGGAGAAGAACCTGAGAAGATAGAAAGGAGATGAATTTGCAGGGATTGGGGAGGGAGAGAAGCCCTAAGTACTTTTGACTCCTCTCTGACATAAGCAGAGAATGAACAATAGGAGCTATTGGGGAATGTGTATGCCTCAAGGCTGCCTGTGATCTGGCCTGTTATTGCTTAGGAAACTCGCTTTTTATATGCAATCCTATTTTTAAAGTGAACAATCAAACAATAAATTTCCTTCTTTCTGTTATTGGTGAGTTGTCAGCTATAACAGAACAATGTTTTCCATAAAAACTTGATTATGTTATATTCATTTTTCTTGGGTATATGATGCAGAGCCAGGGAAATCTTACTCCTTTGGATTGCTCAGGTCAGGTCATTAGAATTGCTCAGCCTTTTGCTGTCTCTTTCTTCTGTGTTAGCTTTAAGTATGCTTTTTTTTTTTTTCCTTGAGGCTTTATTCTACTTAAACATGTAATGTTATTGTGTAACCCACATCCAGAGATGTGAGGTTTTTCTTATTTACACCACCCAGTGTGCTGCAGCTACTTTCTCCTCTTACTTGTTTGGGAAAACATCAAGAGCAGTCCTTTACAGAATCATAGAATAATTTAGATTGGAAAAGACTTTTCTGATTGTTGAGTCCAACTGTTAACCTAACTATGCCAAATCCACCACTAAACCATGTCCCTCAGTACTACATCTACACGTTTTAAATACCTCCAGGGATAGTAACTCAACCGCTTCCCTGGACAGCCTGTTACAGTTCTTGATAATGCTTAATGGTGAAGAATTTTTTCCTAACATCTAATCTAAACCTCCCCTGGTGCAACTGGAGGCCATTTCCTCTTATCCTATTGCCTGTAACTTGGGAGATGAAACCAACTCCCACCTCTTTACAACCTCCTTTCAGGTAGCTGTAGAGAGCGATAAGGTCCCCCTCAGCCTCCTTTACTCCAGGCTAAACAACCCCAGTTCCCTCAGCTGCTCCTCATAAGACTTGTTCTCCAGACCCCTCACCATCTTTGTTGCCCTTCTCTGGACACAGTCCAGGAACACAATGTCTTTTTTTGTAGTGAGGGGCCCAAAACCAAACACAGTATTTGAGGTGTGGCCTCACCAGTGCGAAGTACAAAGGGATGTTCGCTTCCCTAGTCCTCTTGGTCACACTATTTCTGATGCAAACCAGGACAATATTAACCTTCTTGCCACCTAGCCACACTGCTGTCTCTGTATTGTGCTGGCTTAACTGGCCGCTGAACAGTTACTACAATGCTATACCAGAGCAGAAAGTATCTTTTACCCTCTTGACAGTGGTACTTACCAAATCCTGAAAAAGTTGCAAGCTCCATAGAAAAACTGAATAGAAAATATACCCAGCTGAAAAATTTCCTACCAAACTTAGAAAATATCAGCTGCCAGAGAATATGAGAGCAGATGAATCACTGCTGTTATTATGGTATTGTAATAACTACTTTTGCAATCTCAGTCAACTAACAGCACAGCTGGAGTAACGTCCCTGAAATCAGTAGTCTACGTAAGCTCCCATCCTGTCGCAGGAGAGGTCATTCTACTTTTATTCTTTTTGAAGATGTCGTAGACTTCCTTACTATTCATGTAAATGCCTGTTTTCCGATTAACCTCTTAGCCATTTTTATTTGTTGAAATCAACTATACAAGGAGCACAATACCAATAATTCAGATTCATGTTTTGTCATCTTTTATTTGTCATGTTCCTACTTTTTCAGTAAGGAGTGTGTACAGTGCAATTTCCTTCTGTCATTTATAATTACATATATAATTTCCCAGAGTGTTAATTTTTTTTACTGTCAGCTTATAACGTTCTTTCAAATTCCAAAGAATCTTGGCTAATATAATCTCAGAATTGGGCAATTCACTGCTAAATCCCTGTTGAAGTCCTTATGGTAAGCTCATTGTTGGGATACTTTATCACATTAAAGAGGGACTCTTTTTTTTTTTGTTTTTATCTCCTTAATATCCAGCAATATCTATTGAAGCAGTATTAAAAATTGAAGAACTGTTTCTAGAGCTGTATTTTATTTTGATCCTAACCTTCATTTGTAGTTACATTAAGTCTTTCTAGATGAAATTGTGTGTGTCTATAGTAGTTTCATTAAAAAAATTAAATAGAGTTGTTCCTGTGGAAGAGCAATGCAATATTTGACACGGCATGGGCTTTGAGAAGTGGCATTTAGATATGTGCTAGCATAGGTAATTTTTTTCATGCCTCAGTCTGTATCTAATTCTAAATGCCAACAGAATAGATGCTTTCAGCAATTTAATAAGTGCAATAAATTCTAATATTTACAATGGCATTGTTTTGATAGATAAACACTAACCATTTTCAGTGCTTGCACTTCATCCTAAAACTTTTGCTGGGTGAGAGAATGTGGTAAATGACTGTGACTCTTGGTCTGTTTTTTCTCTGATGACCTGGACAGTAAAGGACTGTAAGAGTTCTGTGGTGCTTTACCACATTTTTTGACACTCTGGATCCACATTTGATTAAATGGTTGTATTATGAATATATTTTCCTCTTTATAAAGATTTGATAAATATTATATTAAAGTAAGATGAGCTTTTGATAACAGTTGAGATTCAAACTGTTCTCCAGGGTTCACAAGCTGATGTGACAAACTGCTTGGTAACATTATTAAAGGCATAACTCATGGCATCTACTGGATGCTGTAATTGGCATTAGAGAGCCAGAAACCAGCCTGATGGGCAGCCTGTGCAACATTATGGAAATCCAGAGATGTCTTACTTTAACGTTGGGTGGATGTGAAGAAACCAGATGGGGCACTAGTTAGCTGGGGAAGCGATTCAAGGACAGCCTTAGTGGACTTTAGGTTAAGCCACCTGGGTGCAGATGCTGAATACTTCCTGTGGTGTGTGCTGTGTCTGAGCAAATAACCCCTATCAGCATGATTGTGGGTAAGATTTTACAGCTATGAACTCTGCTCACAGGGTGGACCTGGTGGAGTAGCCCTGGGGTAGTCACTGAACTGTTGACACCTCACAGTGTAGATCTTTAAAGTTGCCTTTGCACTGCTCAGTGGGGAGCTGAGGTTGATATATGTTTTGCTCTGCTCATGAGTGAGTTCATAATTAAATTTGAGAAATGCATTCTTGCATTCCAGCAAGCAACTAATGCAAAAAGACTTCCTTTAAATTATGAACTTAGCAAGAGAGGAAAGCAAGCAGTGGATGTAAAGGACATTAGTAGATTCCCTCAAAGATATGTCCTCTAACACTCTTGACACGTTTAATATATTGACATATATTAAAGAATATACATTGAGAAGAAATGAGTGCCTGACTTAATTTGTGATGCCTTTTTTTTATCTACTCATCAAAAAGAGTATGCATTTTAGGGACAGATTCAGAAATTCTTGTACTTAGGTGATGTCATTTTCCCAGCTTTTGATAGAGCTGTCAATTTTCTACTTCAGATATCTAGAAATACCTTCACGGGTCAAGACATCAAAGATAATTTTATGCTTGCTGTTTGCCAAAGGCTCAGTATTCCTAAACCAACTGCAGAGTGCACATACCCAGCAGAAAACTAGTGAATGCAGGCAGTAATTAAGTTGCTTATTTAAAATAGTGTCCTGAAGGTGAGAAAGAAGTTTGGACTCCATTCACAGGAAGGCATGTGCAATACCAGATCTCAAAACAAAGAATTGTCAAATGAAAGTAGTACAGTTCTTTACTGAAGTATCTCCTTTGTATCTTAAAATGATAGTATTTGTTCTTTTTATTTGCAAGTTTACATATAATCCTCTGCTGTTCACTGCCATACAATCCTCTGTAGGAAGCTATCTGGTTTTGTAGCCAATAGCAGTATTTTCTTCAAAGATAATCAGAAATGTTTAAATAATAGAATGCTATACAACAAATACACCTTTGTAGTACTTTTATAAGCTGGCTGGCTACTTAATGAGGAATATTACTAACACACTAGCATGACCTATATCTAACATTCCAAAACTATGGAAAACCAATCTGGATAACCTGGTTTTATCTTGTCTTCTGGTCTCTTTTAAACTGCAGAATTACATTAAACACCTCCTTAGAAGATGCAGGTAAATGCTTGTGAAGTTAATATAATGAGCTGTATTTCATCAGTAGAGAAATACTGCAAATCCATAAAGTAGATAAAAAAGAATGTCTATGCGACAAAATTGCATCATGCATTGTGTTCACATTACACTCAAACTGGTGCATCCTGTGTGGAATAATGCTATATTATGTAGAACTATGAAAATTACAGCCTGCTTCTGTACATCTTTAATTAGCCAGAATACAGCATTTTGCTGCCCTTGGGTAATGAGATAGCTCCAGCACATCCACCTGGCATTGCATTGCATTTTAGAAACACCCTGGTGTTGTAACATATGTGCTGCAATGCGATCCTGGAATGAATTGTATCAAAAGAAAGAAATTAAAATAAGAATTATGAGAGTGCACATCAGAGATGGGATAATTATGCTGCAGATTACCAGTTATGTTAAAACCAGAACTAATCTAGAAGTTCAGTGTTGTTGTTAGTCCTCTCCTAACTCACACCGTGATGATAGAATGGAAGGGAGAAATGTCCAGAGATTTCTAAATCTTGAACTGTGGCTGCACTTCTCTAGGTATTCCTTCTGTCTTTTTAAAGAAGATTTCGTCTCTTTGGAAACAGAATTTATTTCCTGGTTTTACAATTTTTGGTTAACTTGGGAAGTAGTGTTTGTTTTAAATAATCTTTTCTGATTTGAGGTGAAGAGTTGACAGTGGTCCCAGCTAAGTCACAACACATACAGATAATGATAATTTAGGCTTTGTTCATTTTCTTGATCTCAGCTACCTGACATAAATACTGGAATTATTTAAGAAAATTCTTGTCTTATCAGTGTTTTGCTGAATGGCCCCTTTATCATTCACTATGTTTCTGAGATCATAACTTAGAAATTGAATAAAGGAGATTATGAAAAAGGTGGCCAACTTGGTCAGAAAATGCTTCCTTTGCTGCAGTATGAATTCTTAGAGTACTATTCTTTGCAAAGATTTATTACAACATATAAAAGAAGAGAATAGTGTAAGTCAAACAAGCAGGAGATGATGTTAGAAAGCTGCAGCACAGCACTTTGACAGGCACCTACAGTTACAGGACAAGGAAAAAAAGTCGACAGAATCAGGAAGAGGTAAAGAATTGATGTAAATCCAAAAGTGTTTGCAGCTCATAACACTCCCCAGGAGTCACTGGGTTTCTGCAGAAGGAAATTTGCATTTTACAAACAAGCTGATGTCATGCTAAAATGAATTATTAATTTTGTTTGTCTTCCATTTCAGGGCTATATGGAAATAAGAGAATATTTAAAAGCATGTAGCAGCTGACAAGTTCTAGCAGCTCTGTATGATTATATGATTTGATGTTTTTAATTTTTTTTTTCCCTTAGGAGAATTTAAGCTTACATATAACTAATAAGCAACTATAAATTGACATAGTATAACAAATTTCAAGCCTGGGGGCAGCTAGAAAATGTATATCATGAATCTTATTGTTATGGAGGAAATACTGCACATTCTTAGCATTGCCATATTTATCATGAAGGAATCAGACTCACATCTAATCCTGAGGACATTGGAGAATGGTCTGCACCCGCTTCCAAACACAAGTGAATGCCTAAGGCACTTCACTAGAGGATCACAAAGCTTCCCATGCTCTCTTTTTGTTGCAGTGAATCCTTAATTCTTATCTGCAGAGTGAAATAACTGCAACAGGCAAAAATGGGAGTGCCCAGTCAGCCTAGAATATAAATAAGCATAATTTTTGCTTTGCTTTTCTGAAAACTGTATTGGACTATAATGAGCCATGAAATAAGAATCTGAGTTTGCATTTTCCAAAGTTTTTGATTATTTACTTCAGAGAGTACAGTAATGATGACAAAAGCTTTTGTTCATTTTAGGAATCTTCTGCAAAGCAAATGATATATTCTGGTGGTCTTTAGTGTGACAAGGTGGGGGGGAAGCCGACCTCTGCCCCCTTGTTGTTGCAACATTTCTACATTAAGTATTAATTTAAAGGTCTTCTCATTGCTAGCATCTATTGTCAGAAGCAAAATGAAGAAGCAGAACACAGCTAGATGAATGCCCTGTATAGGAAATTTCAAGGTAGCTATGAGATTTCTCAATATAGAAGCAAACAGACTCATAAGCACTCCAGCAAGCATGAGATAATATCAACAAAAATGTAATTTTGCACCATTGTCCAAGCCTGCAGTCTTGGACACTGCCTCTGGCAGTAAACAAATTCTTTGCTTACTTCTCTTCTGGTGAAATGCACTGCCCTACAGTTTGCAAACCTGCTTCAAGGTTACACCACATCTGCATAGACACGCAGAATGAAATAGCTTGAGAGTTGTATAAAGAACTGCAGAATTTATTTGTTAGTTTTACTACTCATTTTAAAACAGGCTTAAATGTTGAAGGAACATATTTCTGTCCACATAATTATCACGGTGAATGGGCATTCCATTTTTTACAGAAATGGACCCACTTAGTTTATAAAAGAAAATCATATGGCATATCTAGTTTGAAACATCCAAAGAGCCTATTTCTTGATGAAAAAAGATTCAAATAAAAGACCAGCCACCGGAGTGTTGAAGAGTTGTATATGTTTCTGGGAAATCTGTCAAATCCATTCTCTTTCTTTTCCCATGCCCTCCTAATCTTGGTGCCTTCTCTTCTATATTCTCTTTTATTCCCTTTGAGTTCAGTGAATTTTGTTTGTGTAAAGATCATAAGATATGATTTTTCTGATGCTATATTTTGTTTGGAGTGAAAGGTGTACCTCAGAAACCTTTAGAGGGAGAACAATAAACCCTGTCAGCATGCATCTCAGCAGTTGAAACAAAAGCCATTCATTTGTTGTCCCTTTTTCCATGTGGATTTTCTTTGTAAAAATCTTTGATGAGCAAATGTTCCTTTCAAAACTTAAAATAATAGAATTTTTTTCTGCATTTTATCCATCTCAGGAAAAAAAAGAGCATAGCTTTTCCCTAGCTTCTCTGGTTATACTCTCTTGGAGTAAGGAGTCTTAGTTTCTAGTCCCTAGATGGAAATATAATTATATAACTAATTATACCTTCAGCACTGAATGGATGAGAAACTATTAAATATTCTTTGAGCAGGAACAAGGCTCTTGCTATTTGTCAGTAGGCTGAGTGAAAACGTTTGCTAAACTGTAAGAAGAAATCCTATTGCAGTCTAATGAAACGATTTTGCAAGTTTTGACTGTATTAACAGCTTTTTGCTCTCAATTTAAGATACCTTCCTCTTCCCTCGTGAATAAGAGTATAAAAGGCTTCTCTTTCCCAGTAGTTTCCACTTTTCAGCATGATCCATTTTGTAGCTGCTTCTTCTGTTGTCTGTGGAAAGCAGTTAGGTCACTATATTTCTCAGAGCTTTACCAGTTACAGAAGCATTTGGGGGTTAGTTGATTAATCAGCATTCATTATCCTTGACATATTCTAAACTGGAATTAAAGCAATTGTAATATAAGGTATTCCATTCCTTAATTCCAAAGACTGAACTGGTAGAGCCATGGGGACAGCACTCGGGCATGGTGGGGCTCTGCTCTTCTCTCCAGGGAGGCTTTCTTCAGTTGTATTCTGCTTTTCACTAACTGCCTTTGATGGCATCTTTGATAACATCTTTTATAACATCTACACCCTCAATTAAACAACAGAAGTTAAACTGCTTTCTACAGACATAAACCTCTACATGAAATTCCTCAGTCTTACTCAGTTTGAACTCTAAACTCAAAGCAAGCTGAGAGTGAATTATGCATGTGGTGGGATGATCAAGGGAGTAGGGTTTTAATAACATACGTAGCACAATTAACAACTCTTTTCTGGGATTTGTGTAGGAAATAAACTTTTCTGTATTTACCGCCCCTCCACACCCTAATAAAATGCAAAGTGAAGGCAAAGGATGAAGAGCATCCACTTACTGCATTTCAAGATAGCTTTTTATTAATGAGTAGCTTCTGAAGCAGGGCTCTGCCATAAAGCAGTGCTTTTCTGGCAACGAGCTCCTGTTCACATAGAGATTCTCACACGCAGGTGAAAGTAGTCCTTTGTTCCCTTCATCCTGTGCTATCCAAGAATGGGCCAAGCAGTTAGGCCAGCTGCATAGGTAGTGTTTCCCAGTGTCTTAAAAATTATGACAATGTTAAGAATTCTTATAATTTACCCTCTTACTCTTCACTTTTACTTTTATACAGCTACACTATTCACGCACCTCACCCATTTAATATGTATATTCTGTTATTCTGATTCAATTGATATGTTCAATAATGTTTTCAGTAATGTTGTTAGGTCAGTTCCATGGTTATGTTTTGAGATCAGCACCAAAACATGGGACTCAGATTTAGAAAATGTTTCTGAAACTACTCCTAATAAATACATAAAAATTTTAAACAAGAAGGACTTCTGTGAGTTTAGAATGCTGACACAGCTGCTTATCTAGATATCAGACACTGCAAAAATAAGGATTTCTTGTATTGTCTGATCAATTAGCTAAGCATTGATTTGGAAGGTGCTTTTATCTCCAGTTTGAATAAAATTCAATGTATATCATGTATCAGCAGATACTTGCTGCCCTCTACCATGCTAAAATACCTAGCTCTGTCTCCTCGTATGGCCTGAGCATAAATGTATTCTGATATCAATCTAAAAACTGCTATTCACAATTTATTGTGAGAGCCACAATCCTTGAATTAAAAAAAAAAAAAAAGAAAACAATATCCAGCCTAGTTTCTTTTGTACCAGTTCATTCAATGTTCAAGTATATTCAAACTTAGCTTTAGACAAATAGGACTTTTTTCTTGAATGCTTGAAAGCCTATTTGTCAGAAAGAGAGTGAAAAAGTAAGACTGGAGATGTGTTAATAGTTTCTGAAAATCAGTGACTAAAGGAAGTATGATGAGAATATTGGTTTTCTTCCCTTTTATTTTTTTAATGAGATTGAACAACATCCTTATAGTGACATTGATGAAGTCATTTGTCAGTAAGAATTTAAAATATATTCAGAATGAGAAGCCTGTTGAGCATTTTGTCTACAACAATTGTAGGGAACAAAATGTTTTACCTAGTATTGGCAGATTTCTAAGTTCTTTTTGTTCTGTTAAAAAAAAATGTGTCATATCCCATTACAATTGGCTTTTAATGTATTATGCAAAAAAAAAAAGAAGTAAAAAAATTAAAGGCATTAAGAGAGTACTATTCATAGCAGAAATATGAGCAGCTGAATAGGATAGAGCTAAAATGATGGAATCCTCATAAAAACATAGAGAGGATATAGTTTCATGTCTTAGGGTTCTGAGTTCTCAGCTAAAGCACTATTAGCATCAATTTAAATGACTGTGACAGAATAGTTTAGGACTTTCTCTGCAAATATTTGATTTTTCTACTGGCTGTAGACTTCATTTCATTGGTAAAGCTGTCATTTATCTCAGAAGAGCATAAACTGAATTCTGTTTGTATTTCCTTGAATAAGTATGTTGGATGTCCAAAATCAGCCTTGGAGAAGTAGGTCTGCTTACTAGTATCTGGCCTTTTTGACTCTCTACTTCTTTCCTGCCAAGGGAAAAAACAAACCTACTACTTTAATTTTATATATATGTATATATGTTTATCTTTCCAACTTCTGACAGATAAAACTTCACAGTTTATTTGCCTCCACCCTAAGTTATAAATCTATACTTTCTATTAGAGCTCAGTTTCTTCAGAATAGAATACTTCAATTCTTTTTGTCCTCTTTTAACAAACAGTAGTTTCTTCAGAAACACAAGGTAATTAGCTGTGCATAACAAAAAGCATCCTAGAACTCTTTGCAAATGTCTTCTAGAAAGTGCTGCATAGCATCCATTTTGTTGTCTCTGTGTCTGCCACCTCCTTTCCTGCAGGACCAGAAGACATTAAAGCATTTGACTTAGTGGTCAGATCTTGATAGATTTCATAGTGATTTAGGAATACTATGTGTATGTAATTCTTTTGTCTGGATTTTTGTTATGTTTCCATATTTTTTTGGTGGATTGAAAGTGGTGTTTTATGTGTCATGAAATATATTAAATATTGCTGCTGATGAAAGACAAGGATCCATCATTCAGAAAACACTTTTCTTAAAAAATCTTGGAGATCTAAACAGTGTGTTTTCAAAGAGATACCAGTTACATTCTGGTTTACTGAGGTATTGCCAATACACCAATGTGGAAATGTAAAACCTAAATAAATCTAGTTAGACAAGAAATGTAGGTAGGTTATTTTAAATCCTGAGCTCTCTAAATTAGGTATTTAAAGCTGTTGTGCATACTTCCAACTGAACAAAAATTGCTGTATGGTACTTGTCTTTTGTGTCAGTGGAAAGTGGTGATGATTTCTCAATTTGAGTATTATTTGTATTAATGTGACATTTTCATGTGAATGAATTTTCAGAACACAGGATTTTCAGAAATACAGTGAGAGAACAGCTATTTGCTTGCATTTTAAATATTGTTTGGATTGACAGTAGTTAAATCAAATACAGAGAAGATGACAGTAGTGCAAGTGAATGGAATAGCAGGAAAATCTCACTTGACTTAATAACTTGTAATTGCATTTAATCAGTACTAACAGGCCTCTAAAAATACATATACTGACATTTAGAAAAATACTCTTGATTTTTTCTTAAATCTTACTGTTTTTCAGGAACTAAATTTTGATACTGCTGTGGGAAATATTCCATTGAAATTGATAGTTTTGTAGATTAAGGCATCATTCAGTGTGAGTTAATATATTGTAATATGTATGTTGAACACCTATAAGGGCTATTTTAAATGGTAATTGCTTTACTTATATGAACTGAAAAGTAACCTAGTCTGTGATACAATGACAATTTTCGTTCACATACATTTTTGAAGTAAATGCAGTCATTCCTGTTGAAGTCTCAAGTGCTTTGTTACATATTTGATACAATGATCACAAGATACTGCTTAGTTCAAACTTACAGAAACCTATCTTAAAAGTGTTTGAGTAAGGCAAAATTTTGATTGCAATAACTGCAAATTTTAAATAGTTGCTTTGTTGTTTCCTTGGTGACCTGATACCATGGTTACACCCCAAACCACATGTTTACCATCTCTATTCCAAAATATAATGTAAAGAATATTAATTGCATTCCTGCTGTGTTTGAACCTATAAATTCCTATTTATCTTAGCATTGTGTGGGAATAAATTAGCAACAAACCCATGTTAATCTGTGAGGATTCAACCCTAGTTCAAATAGTTCTCAGGCATTGGAGTAAGTTTGCTTAGGATTTGCATTGGTTTCACCTAGTGGCCTTGCTGTAGAATTCTCAGAACTGAAGAGATTTAAAAATATCTATGTATATGAGGGATGTAGAGAGAATTGAAAAAGTAACTGTCTTAGCAAACAGAATTGTTTGTTTTAATAAATTTAGCAGCAAGTTAAATTTTTCCCTTTTTAAAAAAGCAAAAAATTCTAGTATTTCTGTGCTCGATCTTTCACTTGTTTAATTCTCATGGGTCACTTTAGTTGTACGTGCTTTGCACCAGCCAAAGAGTAATAGCCAACCTGCAAACGCAAACTAAGAGGCCCATAATTTAGTAATCACCAATATGTAATATTATTGGTGATTAATTTGACTGTATGTAGTGCTATGTTAGTGGCAAATAGTTTGTCGCATATCAACAGTTGCTTAAAAGACAGGCAATGGTTTGGAATTAGGAATTTTCTCACCAATGCATATTGTGTTCTATATTTTAGTGGTTGGTAACAGTATAATCTTCACTATTTGTATCTCTGTGTGTGTTAAGACAACCCATAAGATTCTTCAGAGCTAAAGAACAGTTAACCATAGATGAAAGCCTGGAAGAGAAATCACAGAATCATGGAATCGTTTGAGTTGTAAGGGACCGTACCTAACAATTTCTGTAATGGTGGTTTTAGTTATAATAGCTGTGGATGGGTTTCATGTTTCTTTGAATGTAAGCCAGTATACAATGTACAGCTCAGGCTATGTTTTTGGGTGTTGTGGTGCAGCTTTCTCCTCGTTGTTCATCTGTCCTGCTGTGACTTAAGTATCAAGCAGCAATTTTGTTCTGCATTGTTTCTCCATCAATATGTTGTATATCATGCATATCTCTCTACTCTTCATAGAAGCTGCTATTTAATTTTTCACTGGATAAAGAATGGAGTCAGATTCTATGATATCTACACATCATCTTTATTTTTAAGTAACTTCAATAGAAATGGACTCTCAAATTGTCATACACTGTCAAAAGCATGATGGAATGTCAAATAATATACAACTATCATAAATCTTCTAACATTTTTGTGGTTTAATTTTTAAAGATTGCTATTGCCATTAATTTTTACCAGAAATTTATGTAAGATGCTTGCCATTATACACAGTTCTGTTCAAATAATTTGCAGGAGGAGATAGTAGTAGAATATTGGAGTCATATAGATGTCTTTTTCTACAAGAAAGTTGGAGAGAAATTTTTTACAAGGGTATGTAGCAATAGGACGAGGGGTAATGGTTTTAAACTGAAAGAGGTGAGATTTAGATTAGATATCAGGAAAAAGTTGTTCACTCTGAGAGCAGAGAAGCACTGGAAGAGGTTTCCCGGAGAGGTTGTGGATGCCCCATGTCTGGAGGCATTCAAGACCAAGTTGGATGGGGCTTTGAGCAACCTGGTCTAGTGAGACGTGTACCTGCCCATGGCAGGGGGTTTTGGAACCTGATGATGTTTCAGGTCCCTTCCAAACTAAAACATTCTATGATTCTATGTAGCTTGCCTTTTTTTTTTTTTTTTTTTTTAATAACTGCTTTTGCACTACTGGACAAGCAGTGACTTTATTAATAAGAAAGGAAATGTTTGACCAAAATATTCTTTGGAATGTTAAAATATTTATATGTATCCAAAGACTGGTTTTATCAATTTTTTTCTGATTAAAGCATAAGTAAAATAAAATGTATCCCTAAGGCTGCATTCCTAAGTAGAAATAAATCATACTAGTAAAGTAAGCAGAGTTGATGTTATGATAGTGATGCAATCATTCACTTAACATCAGAAACAACAAAGAATGCTGTGGTAGTATCTCTTAGATTTTTTTAATCTAGCCTGAGTTGCCATAGCAACCACAGGAATCATGAGATCACATTTTAATTAAGAATCTCATAGTAATTCCAATTCCAATAATTGCTTGTCATAAATACACAGGATGATAATGTGCATATTAAGTATAGAGGAGGTTGATAAATATAGAAGTCACTAAGATTTTAGTATGCTCATAGGAGGCTGCCTGATTCAGCACATCAGGCAATCACTTTCAATCTTGCACATTACTGAAACATGACAGGAAAAGTAAAACCAAATCTTTGTCAAGCAGTATTGTAGAGAAAGCTGGGAAAAGTAAAAAAATACGTTTTTTCCACATTTGAAATCAGTAAGATGGTAACCATACATGCTACATTTGTCACCAGGGCTGCAAAAATATTGCCAACCCCTTCTTAAATCAGGTGCAGATTTCATGGATAGTGAATTTAGGAGCGACTGTTGTATAAACAGAATCAGAGACCATGAAGCATGTTAACTGGAAAATTGCACGTGTTCTTGAGAACTAAATATCCAGTTGGTTGGGTTTGCATTTGAAAACCTCTAAAACGAGTCAAACATCTGAATCATTCCAGATACTTTAGAGAACTATCTACTTAAAATATATAACTATTTACGGAAGGGAATCATTATGAATCAGCTTTGAATTGACTGTACTAAACCTCGTTCTCAGTCCCCTTCAGTAACACCTCTAGGTGTTAACGTGTCACTCTCTAAAGTTTGGTACCAGCAGAATTAAGAATGCAAAACTGTCATGGCACTGCTTTTCCATTTATGCAGCTATAGGTACCCATGCTGTTTTATGTGAAATAAATGATATATTAGTTAAACAATAGAAAGGTAAAGCTTTTGGGTTTTTCTTAAATGTAAGAATTTTTTTACAGGAGAGATGGGGAGGGGCTCTTTATGAGCGAGTGTAGTGATCAGACAAGGAGTAATGGTTTTAAACTGAAAGAGGTGAGTTTTAGATTAGATATCAGGAAAAATTGTTCACTATGAGGGTGGTGAGGTGCTGGAACAGGTTGCCCAGAGAAGTTGTGGATGCCCCATCTCTGGAAGTGTTCAAGACCAGGCTGGATGGGACTTTGAGCAACCTGGTCTAGTGCAAGGTGTCCCTGCCCATGGCAGGGGGGGTAGAACTAGATAGTCTTTAAGGTCCCTTCCAACCCAAACCGTTCTATAATTCTATATATCAATTTCATAATACAGCATGAACTGTAAAAGCTTAAAATGTCATTGCTAAATCAGTTTCCTGAATGCTATTCAGAAATATTTATTTTGGTGATTACAACCTACATTTCTGCCAGTCAACAGATGTATAACACTTTGCACATCTCTAACCTCTTTGATCTTCACACTGTTTTAAAATTCTAGGAAATCTTGTTTTGTACAGTTATCAATAATTTATGGAAAGAGTGTATAATAAACATTTCAAGTATCCTAGTGATGGAGCAATAATCTCCTGTCTTCAAGTAATTTTAATAAACACATCCAGCTAACCTGATCACCTTCAAACCAGTATGATGTTTCTATCACACTATATTTCTCAGTTACATATAATAGGACTTGGTAAAGACCATGTTACCACACAGAAAATGTAGCCAGTGTAGTTGTATCACATCTACTTTTAAGTCTTCACACGAGTGTTCAAAGAGAAAATCAAGAAAGAATGTATAGTCTAACCAGGCTGAAATAGGAAATTAGTGGCTCAATAGTGACTGGATGATTTAGTTCAGTCTCTCAGTGGCACTGAATGGTGGTGTAATGGTGGATACAAGTATTTCAAGCTGACCTGGTTATGATGATTCATGCTATGCAGTTCCATTGTGATATAATTCAATATCCTCTACACAATGCATTGGCTGCTTAATTAATTGCACTAATGATATTGTCCAGCATTTTACACTTAGTGACAGAAGATTAGGTTGAAGTAACACTCAGCCTAAAACTTGATTTTATAAAATACAGTAAAATTATCTTAAGATACTATCTGCAGTATGAGCAAGTATAAATATCAATTGCAGACTATTATGAATTCACTCAATTGAAAACAATATTTCCAAAAAAATGTTGATGTTAAACAGCCATGCATGCTTCCTGTTTATGCTATTATTTAGGGTAGAAAAGATTTTTTTTGTTGTTATTGAGTTAGAACAAATTTTAGATTCACAGAAATATAAAAAAGGACAATAAAACTAATCTGAAATATCAGAGAAGTATATTGCTATGTGCTATACTTAACCTGAATATCCTCTGATTGAACATAAAAAGCATTTTGTCATTTCTAATGGCAAAGTTGAAAAGAATTAGGAGAAAAAAAACCCTAAACCCCAAACAAAGAACAAAATTAGTTCTGGGACAGAATACATTGTTGTTATAATGACCATAAAAACTTATCTCCTCCCACTTTGTAAAGGTTTATTTTTACTGTATGTTGTGTATAGCACCACATTTTCATAATTCAAGAAAAATGAATCAACTTAGATTACAGTCCTTTGCAGTTAACTCACATTATTTCATGAAAAAGAGTGACTGCTTTGCTTTCTTTGTATTTGTATTCTACTTAACATGAAAAATCCTACAAGTAGACCTTTACCTTGAACTTCATGTTCTGTATTTCTATTTTTTTTCCAGATATGGAGTTAGAATGATCAAAATTTTCCAAAACATTGCAACATCACAGCAAAATAGGAGATGCTACTATTTGAAAAATCTTGAAAATATAGCTGTTTTCTTCAACAAGGCTTAAAACTTTATTTTGATTATTTCAAGGGAGATTTAAAGTAAGCCCAAAGTGTTATCTCAGACAGAAAATTCAGAGAATTCCTATGGTGAAATAAAAGGTTAAATATAGTATAACTTCCTCTAATTCAACAAAAGAGATTGAGGGAAGCATTTAGAAAAATGATGAACAGATAGTAAGGATGTTTCATGCTCTGATGTTAAACAATAGTGCAACCTGGATGACAAATGTAATATGTAAATAGTGAATGGGTTTCAGAAACATGTTTGTACAAGGTGAAAAAAACCTCTTCCTTGTAAATATTAAGTAGAATTTTTATGCCAAATTTTGTGCTAGTGCCTGCAAAAATCAACGTGTACTAGCAATTTAACTATGTGATTAATAATCAAAATAAATAGCTGATTAGCAATTCCATCAAGAATTTAGGAGTGCCTGCATATATATGAATCCCTACAAAAATATTCTATTATAAGAAGATTTTAACTGCGTTTAGAAATCAATTGATGGTGACACAGAAGAAAACAATTTTCCATATGGTGTTATCTCTGTGGCTGAAAATATTGGCTTTTATGTAGAGCAAGGTTCTTCCATTTTTGTGCTAACCTTATGCCACCAGGATAAAAGTAGTATCCTTAGTGATCTCCAGTAAGTAACTAAACATTAGGGAAGCTGGTATTAGTATGTTACAATGTTTTGATCACCTGCTGTTAAAACAGATGACATTTTCGCTTTTGAGTAGCTGAGGCAAAAACAAAAGAAAAAAAAAGTCTGTATAGGAATGTAACCTTAGAGATTACCAAGATGTGGATGGCAAGTAAAATTGCACAGAGCTGAACTTTTGTGTTGTGTAATCTTTCAAAATATGACCAGTAAAGTTATATTTTCAGTGTGTTTTCCTGAAACTGGATTTTCTTCATTCTTTTTCCACCTCCCTGTGACACCCCACCGCTCCCTTCCTGGGTTGTTTCTTTTTACTTCTTTTGGTCATTTATTGAAAGGATTTTTATTTCAGTGTTGTCTTAAATACCTTTCTAGGAAGAACTCTTGTGAAATCAAGTAGATCAGTGGATCTAGGATTTGTTATACAATGTTTAGTGTGATAATTTAAAAGATCTAAGATAGACCTTTATGCCATAATTATGCTATTCATTTTATTTCTGCTTTCATTTCTGGTTTATTCATTAAATGTAGATTTTCCTACTACATAGAATATGAACTTTTTCATTCTCTAGTGAATGTCTTTTTTCAGTCCAGTTTGATGCTTCAGTAGTGCAGGTTTAATGTGAAAGCTTGCAGCATTCCTGCTACATTCTAATGCTTCGTTATTAACATTAATATAGATTTTTACAATCTTATGACCGTATTTAATATCACTTATATGTAATTCTATTCTCTCTAGGATGCCTTTGTTACTGTGTCCTCTCTAAGACTCATGTTTAACGTGTTCAAGTTGAGCATGTAACTGTTTATTCTAATTTTTTGCTCAGTCACAAGGTCTAGAGTTGCTTGATGTTTGAAAGTATTTGCTATTTGTGCTATTTGTCACATCAGAGAAGTCAACCAGATAAATGTGGAAATGCTCCACCATGGTCTTTGCTATTTCAGTCCCTCTAACAAAACCAAATAGTTCTATTTGAATTAAATGCTATGAAGAAAATATGTTGGAACAATGTCATAGTTAAGGAAAAGGCAATATAGTAACACTAGTGGATAATATTAATCTTTTGTAACATGTAAAAGCGAGTAACAAGATATGGAAAACTTGAGTCTCCTGTTCTCTAGTCTTTTTGCCACCCTCCTGTGCCCTTGCTTTTCTGATCAATTTAGTAACAATGGAAAATCATTCAAATTTTAATTTTAAGAAGATGCTTCTACACCTACAACTCTCTCAAGTCAATATGAAATATTTCAGCTACTCACTTCCATGCACCATTAACCTTTCAGGCAATAGAAGGTTATAACTTATATCAAGCAAGGCAAAAAACTTTACTGTCTGATGACCTTTAGCTGTTATTATATTGTCCAGAAAAGCAAGTTTATGGGCAGTTTGTACCATAGCTGCAGAAAAGTAAGCTGTAGCTCTGTGATTATCTTATAAATAGCATTTACATATTTAATATGATCTTAGTTACTGTAAAAGCATGAATTGTCCCATAGGTATGACAGAGCTAAAATATAATTTTATTTACAATGTTTAAACAGAGGTATGTTTTCTCAATAACCATACATACATTTGAATTTTATTATAAAATAGTTGGCATTTGAAACTTCATTTTTGAATGCCACATTCAGCAATTTTGGTGAATGATAATTATGATATGCTTCATAATTTCCATTTTGTAATTTTCAATGCTGTTTATTTTATTTTTTTATTTAGTCTGGAAAATGAAATGCATAGATAGTTTGGAATGAATAAGTAATACAGATTAGAATGTTCTAAGGACGTGACACATTTTTGCAATTAAAAGGAAGAAACATGCAAACAGATTGAAAGACTAACAGCTGCAACAGAGTAAGATAAGAGCCTTTTGCTTCAGAAAAACGCAAAGAGGACAGGAGAGGCCTCATCCTGTGATTTTAAAATGTGGCTTCTTATCCTTTAAAAATAAAAATCAAGCTGAAAAAGATTCTGACAGGAAATGGGAATTTATATTTTGAATTGAGGCTATTCAGGTGTAGGATCTTCCCTCAGAAAGATGAATACAAGGAGTAGCTAGTGGACTTTTGAGTAGTTATGTAAAGGTTCTTCTTTGACATTTTTACATTACTGCAGCACAATATATTTTTTGGCTAAGCAACATACCCTGCTGGGACTAAAATTTTCAATCCCTTTTATCATCTCCCCTACACCTCATCTGCAAACACAAAAGATCAGTCCTCAGTAGAGTATAACAGCCATTGCTACATTTGTAAAGTTGAGTAGAAAAAAAAATAGGAAAACCTTGACTCTTCTGCTTCTCTGTGATTAGGTAAAACGCTAATTAAGTAAGCTAAAGCAACTTTAGCTGCTTTAAATTTTACTGTAAAATTTTACTGCACATTTGTGAAAGATTAGGTTTGTGGCAGAGATACATTTCTAAATTATAACAATTTTGGTAACATCAAAGTTCTGTGCTGTGATTTTTATTCCCCTTTAGAGTAAATTTTCACTAGAAATTTATAGTGGTTTAATATGGTGCCTAAAACTGGTTAAATCTTCTATTTTATTAAATATTTTTTTCTAAATCCAGATGTTGCACGGGAATATGTTAATATTAGTGATGGATTAATAGGAGAAAAGTGAAACTGTGTAGTTTCTTCCTTATGTTGCTACAGTAGCAATGATTTTTCAGTATTGTCATGTCCATTTTTTTTTCTTTTTTTCAATGGTCCTAAATTGAAATATGTGCAGGAAAAACAAAACTGGAAAACTTCTGAATGTAATTCAAGTAAGACTGGTTATTAAACTGTTGTAATTTCATAAGTGTATATTTTCCTATAATATTTGTTTAAAAAAAAAAGTCTTGTTCAGCAGAGACAAACCACTAGGAGGAGACAGTAATTTGAAGGAGGAATTCTCCTTACCTTTCACGTAGTCCCTGTAATCAGTGTTCACCAGCTGACCTGACACTTAGGTACTGGACTTAAATATTTACCTATTAAAGTCAACGAAGTAGTGTCAGTTCATATTTTCAGGGGATTTAGCTTTATACATTTCATTTAAAGAGATGCATCAGCAGTTAAAATGGAAAACTTAATTCTGTAAATATTGTGCATAAAAAGGTTAATTCTCCTGCAATAAATATTTACTGATAAAACATGTATTAAAGTAATAATAATTGAAGTCTTGCATTCAATGTTATCATGCTTGCTGTACCTCTACTTAAGTCAAGAATCAACCCTGAAGAGTTTCTAGTTATATCAAGCAATGTAAAAGAAAGGATTAATCTTTCAAAATACATTGCTTGAAAGAGAGGGAGAAATGAAGGATAATTTTTAGCACAACTTTGATTCATCTTCTTTGTTCCTAAAACTATTCACTTTTTATAGTGGTTGATTGACAAGTATTGCAAAACATTCCCTGAGAGTGCCTTCACATTTACTCCTATTAGTCCATACTCTAATAATATACTCAATGTTACTCAAACATACTCAATAAACCTATTAGACCATACTCTATGAATACCCTTCCCAGGAAGAATGTTGCCTAGAATACTTGCTGAAATATTTGGAAATTATTGGCAAATATTGTAGAATATTAGAAGAAGGCTAATTTAGAGTCATAGGTGTTTGCTGAGAATCTGATGAAAAGACTGACATAAAGTTATCAAATCTTTGCAGTGATTTTTTTCTGAATAATCATTATTTAATAATAAAATTTAATAATTAATAATAAAAATTTGAAGGGAGTGTCATCATATGGAATATGGAAAAATACTGTATTTGATTTGAAGCATGTTAACTTTCATTTTTTTAAGATAAAACTTAAAAAAAATCACCATAGGAATTTTAAGATACCATCATGACAAATATTGAAATAATTTAATATTATAACTGGCCATTACATATGCTGATAATCTGCATTAAGGGAAATTCATCAATTTATTGGTAATTCAAAAGTGGACTAATCTTTCTCCTATGAACAAATAAGAATATGAGGAAATTTTCCTACATTCCAATCAGAAAATTTTGGAATATTTAAGACCATATGTTATCAAATTATTACAGTCATAATATTTTGTTTAAATACTGAAATTCTTATGTCTTTGAAGTTGCAAAAAATACTTATGGTTGATACCTGGGAGTATAGAAACCTGATTTGATCTGAGTTCTGCTGCATGACTTCTAAGCTACAAAACTGATAATTTCTTTCAATGATCCATTTAGGGAATTAAAGAAAAAGAGACGAGCAGTAGATCAAGCCAGGCTGGAAGGTGACTGACAGCAAAGCGTGAATAGAAATCTATTTGAGTTTCATTTTTGTGTAATATTCATCTATGATGAGGGCATGTAGTGTATGAAAACACAAGCGGATTTGTTAAATACATAAAAGAAGAAACACGTTTTCCATGGTTCTTTGTTTTTAGTTCCACAAATATAATGTTATTACATTCAATATTTTCTGTGTGAGAGCAGAATAGTCTTGAAGACTTTGGATATAAAATTATTTCTTCAGAATGAATTTGTTTTTCATATTCAAGGTATTTAGGGATTAGTTGCAGATTTACATCTTCTCTCTGAATTGAACTCCAAAGCCCTGAACTTTAACACGCTAAAAGCTGTCTACAATCTAAAGAGAGAATAAATGCTGTAGAAATGACACATAAGACACAGTTAAGTAAGTGGGGACCATTTCAAGGTAACCCATAGAAAATGTTGAACAAAGAGATTTCCTTTCTAGATATTTGTCTTTTCTGTGCTGGAGACAGAAAAAGCTTATTTATAAACAACATATGTTGCTTATTGCTCTTTTTTGTAATTTACTTCAAATGCATGTCTGACTGCATTTTCCTGTCAGTGACTGCAAAATAAAAAATAGTTCTTTGTGTGGTTTTACTAGGAACATAGAATTATTTAATTAAATTTTAACATATTGTGGCCTCTCAGTATATGGTACATTAATTTTCTATGATGTTGGCACGTTATCCTGATTGATTTCTCAGTCTACCAGGGAATGAAGTAAAACAGGGAATTTCCAGGCAGTTTAGTTTTTTTTCTAGATCAGTGGCATTAGCATTCTTTTTAAGAAGACAGTTATCAAAACTCTGTATTTCATTAGATGCTTGAACTTTTATTTTAATTTGTGTTCAGTCTTGTCATTGTAGTAATGATTGCCTGTTATACACCACCTATGTTAGTGAAAGTACTGTAACCTTTACTCAATGACAGTTGGGTTGTATTATCAAAGGAAATTATTTAAAAATCTGGAAGACATAAATATCTTTCCACCATTGCAGTAATTGTCACCATACTCTGTAATGTCAAAAAGATTAATCTAATTTTATCATTCAGCTTTGTATGGTTTGGTTTTGGGTTTTTTTTTTTTGTTTGCTTGTTTTTGATTGTGGAGGAGGGTGTGTGTTTGTCTTGAAACATTTGTTTAAATTGTCAGTGATCCTTGTCCTTTAATAAGTACATTTTTAAATGTTTGTGCAGGACTGTTTTGCATCCACTTTGTGTGACCTGATGATAAGGACAGTAAGTTCCAAACCCTTTTTGTCTTTCCAGTTGTGGATCAGTGATTAGTATGAACTAAACTTATCTAACAATCTAATCAGTGATTAGATTTTTGTTTCTTATTAATTGCTTTGCTGAAGCAGGAGGTGCTAGGATGTCCCTCTTGCATGTTCATGTCAAGAAACTGTTCCCTGATGAGCATATGATGATTATGCTTATGTGTTAGTATTAGTGCATATAGCTGTCCTTTTCTAGATTCTCTACAGCATATACAGAAAATTTTTCTGAAGTAAAAGATGAGAGACAACAGGTAAGAGAGGGGAGATAAAGAAACTCTATGTTGGTATCGGTATACTGGTATAATAAGCATTCTTACAGATAGTTTTTCAGTACTGTTCTTAAACTTTCACTTCATTTTTGGATCACTTACAGTGACCTCTTTGTGCAGAAGAAGTTTTCAAACATTTTCGTTGGTGTTGGTGAGGAATTCCTTCAAAGGGTAAGGTGCCGCACTGAAGAAAACATTACATACTTCTGACTTTGCCTTCAAGAGCATACTGGAATTCAAACTAGGCTTTTCGGATCTTCATGAAATATAGGTATGATGTGAAGAGGGTCTGAAGACAAAAATGGAGATGTGAAAGGAAGCAAAGAGAAAAGCTCAGGTCTTTGCAGCATAATTCTGCAGAATTCACTGTTGAGTACTGAAAAATGCAGTTGAAATATTGCATGTATCTAGTAAAGAATAAAGAATATTATATGAGTAAAACATGGCATAATGTTCTGGGAAAACATTTGAGGTGTAAGAAGTTGAATTGGAAAGAACAGTGATTTCTTCAGCGTGGTTTTACCTAGTGTAGGTACAAAGATAAGTTTTCCAACATAGATCCTGCTGATGTAGAAAGAAGGAGGAAGATGAGCTGTAATGTATTAATTTTAGGACCATAAATACACTTTTTCTAATTTGCTACTTTTCAGATATTTTTCTTATTTCACAGGAACAGAATGTAAAAGATCTTATGGACAACAAAGACATTCAATTCTTGGTGTAGCATTTTGAATTTCTGTGGCCATGTGGAATACTTTGTGATATGGGGCTGCTTCTGGAAGTGTAGTATTATGCAGAGGGAGAGACTTTCTACACTCCTCTCTTTTTAATTCAAATTTACCGCCCTTTGTGATTGCATTGTTTCCCTTTTAGTACTTTACAAAGGATATTGAATGGGATATTCAAATACTGTAGGTTGATAAGATCCATTTTCAGGCTATAAAATTACAGAGGTAATAGATAACATTAAGGTAGAAAGAACTTACCATAAATGATAGTTTATTGTCGTTTTCTTTTGTCAGCTAGGTAGTTTAATATATAATTTATGACAGTTTTGTCAAGCTAGTTTTACTTCAGAGTCATGATTTTTCAACTGTGATATGGAATTTGACTGAATTCTGGTTCTGCACTATATGCTTAACAAACATAGTTTTTACACCAATTTTATGGTAGAACAATTCCAGTACTCCTGCTTTCAGTCATTCCATTGTCCCAAAGGGTGTCCAGTTCAAATAGATGATCAACAGTTAACTACTGAAACCGTCCCTCATCTAGAGGAAAATTTTGTTGCAAACAGTGGATTATTTTGCTGGGCATAGGGTGTTTCCGAGCGCTGTGGTGCAGCAGTTTGGCAGAGGTGACACAGGTTGTACTGGGTTGTGATGCAACACAGCAGGCTAACAAAAGCAAGCCATTAATGCAAGCCAGGGTGTGATGGGATTCAAGATTAAAAGTTGCTTTAGTTTTCTCGTCACTGGGAGGGCTAGTTACAAAAAGGCCTTTTGCTGTGGTAAGCGGTAACACCAGGAACTGTAAATAACAAGAATATGTTTGATCCAAATGAGAGTTGAACTTTTGCCTTCCTAATGCAGCATGTAAAGCATATTAATATGGTGAGGATTGTAATTGTGATTTCCTTAGCATGTGTATTTGCAGCAGCTTCTTAACACGGTGCAAGAGCGTGCTATGCAGGGATGGCTGGTTGGAGACTGTGGGCCTGGCAAGATATTTTATCTGTGACATGTCTTCATCCAGTCATCTTGCCTCCAAAGTGAAAAGAAAATTTATTTCAAGGAGCTCAAAAAATAATCCTCAAATCTTTTCTATTCTCTGACTCTAATATAATTGTTACATTCACACTTTCTGATCACAAGTCCTTTAAAAGGACTTGATAATTATTTTTGCTGTTCAGACATATGAAATCCTGAATATGATTTGTGTAATCTACTGAAGTTCTTTCTGGTTAAAATCCTCATCCTAGCACAGTTGACCTGGTTGAAATATGTAATAACTCACATTTTGTGGTTAACCAGGACAGAATTATAATAATGACAGAGTCTGTTAAAATAAAAGGCTATGCTTTTATTACTTAAAGGTCAGTGAAGTCCTCTGCAGTGACATCTGTGTGACTGTATTTTGTTTTCAATCTTGAGATTTTCATATGAACAGATACTGGCACATTATGTACTAAAAATCATCATGAATATTGGGGAAAGAGTAGTAGGAAAGAATTCAGGTTTAATATTGTTATCATGCACTAACTTGCTACCACCAGCTTTCTGGAATTTGACTGCTTTTTTCCTTCAGCAATGATTACACTATTCCTTAATTTTGACAGACAAAACGGTAGTAACCTTAGGCAATTGTGCTAAAATAACTTGTCAGCTAGTCATTATTTTATTTTTAATATCTTAAGAAATTAAATGCCTGAGAAGGCAACAGAATAAGGAGCTGAATCCCTGCATTTATTCATAGAACAGCTTCAGAGGAACCAGTAGCTGGGCAGAGTTCCCATACTGCCCGGCTCTGGCTGTAGTTGGCCATAATGGTCCTGTGCAGCCCCCAGGGCCTCTCCCACCCCACCCATGGCCCAGGTGCTTGCCGTCCCCCCCCATCCATCCATCCTGGCCTCCACCTCCACACAGCCCTGCCCAGGCTGGCCATGTAGCTGCTGAGCTGGACCTACCCACAGGCCACCATCCTGGCCAGTTGCAGGGAGGTGCTGAGGGCTGGGGTTGGGATGGGTCCTGACTGAGAGGCTGGGCCCTGCCATTCTGGGGACACCCAGCTGGCCCTGGGGGGCTGCCAGCCTGCCCTGCACCCTAACAAAGCCAACATGAGAGGTCGAGTACTAGGGAAGAATTTTCTTCCTTATGCCAAGTTTGCCACTTTCTGTGGCAGTGCCACTGCCATCTAAACAAGGCTGTAAAAGGACATATTATCTTGATACCTGTCCAGTGCCCTGATGCGACTTTCCATCAGAAGCTCTAAATATCTTTCACATGCTTGGTCTAGAATCACCATTTCTGGCTCTGTTCACCCATTAGCTTCCAAAGTGCAGGACTGTCTCAGCCAGTCACCAGGAGAGAAGGGAAGCATTTGGTTTTCTGGAGGAAATTTATCCTTATTTCTCATGGAAGTTCAACCTCCATGACAGGGAAGGGAGAAAGGAGAAGGGAAGAAAAGCTGTGGTAACTGATTGCCTGCTCTGAGGGATTTAGTATAAGCTCTTTTTGTAAGCTTCTTAGCTCACACTCCATGTGAAGGAAAATAGGGCCAGTAGTGTTTTGGTGTATGAGAAGTTCTTGGCCTTGTTAAATGTACTGCATCTCCTCCCTCCATCTGCAAGGTTTGTTTCATGTTGAAGTGCAAAAGATACCCTTTCACTAAATCTATTTTATAGACTTAAAAGCATCGTGCGTGTTCCACAGTGTGTTGTTTTCAGGCATTTTTTTTTTCCTCCAGGATTACTTTGACTAGAAAAGTACCTTATTATTAGCAGCCTTTGAAAATGTGCATTTCAGGTAATTTTCACAGATCTTGTCAACATTATTCAAATACATACTGCACTGTACTTCCAGAAATTACATACTGCCATCAGTAATGAATATGGTAATCTTACCAATGCTTAGAGAATAAATACTCCAACCTTTGAAATTCTCTTTATATACCAAGTGTGTGACAGTTAGTCTGCTGATTTAAACAAAAGATATGTTTCATCTCACATTATCTCTTGATAGATAACTGACCATTACACCTTCTTATTGTTTTTCATGATTATTAACAGCTTGGATATATTTCTTGTAATACCTCTCTACAAATAATTCTAGGCTCAGAAGTTTTATCTTTTACAAATTAAGCTATCCAAAAGTGATAGCTCATTTCTCCGTAACTAGAATCTGTCCCCTCTAGGGGCAATTTATCCTTGCAGCAGCTAACCTTTAGGCATTATTTCTTTGAGAAGTTTATATTAATCATCTCTGCCAGTTTCCCTCTCAGTCTGCCTCTTTCCACAATTTTCTACTGCAGTCAGAACACCCACCAACTTTTCCAAATACTTATATTGCTGCTTTTGAAGGAGGAAGGGTTATCTGAGATATTGTTTTATTAAAATTTTATTGTGTAAACACCGATCATCAATGATTGCACACTGAAAACTCAAATTTGACTTTGCTTGTAGCGTAGGGGATGGCTGTTTTGTAAAGTCAATCTATATGATAGGTGTAGATACGCTTAAGTCGCTACAGCTTGTCCTCTGGGAGAGACAGGTACAATAAATGAAAATTAATTTGAAGCAAAATATATACCTAATGGTTTTGAGTTTGCCAGGCACTGACTAGAAGGGGAGAAGTTACCTTGGCAAGAATGTCTTTCCAAGCCTCCATTGTGTCAACTATTAAGTCTCAATGCCAGTGATTAGCTTAAGAGATACCTACATTTCTGAAACACCCCTTTATATTCTCATCTACTGTTCAAAGTGTAGCTGTGATTCCTCAATTAATCATGAGACAGATGAATTCATCTCATGATGAGATGAATTCTCATCATGAGATGAGAATCTCACAGATGAATTGAGGGCAAATTGATGTAGCTGCTACCCTCTACTTTGCCACTTATAAAGACATCACTATGCAGAGATGAGAAACTCATAGTAAGGGGGGGATTATATAGACTGCAAAACTGACATTCTGGATGAGGACACATACCAGTCTGGCATACCCATTTAAAACAGACCTTTGGGGTTCCTTTTCTATCAAGGAAGATATGCCTTAGAGAATTTCATGCCATCCTTGTACCTATAGCTAGTACTGATGGAACAGTTGCAATTCATATGCTCCATGGAAGTCCTTTACAGACTATTTTAAACATTATTGCGATAGATTTTTCTGGCATTTGCATTATTTCTTTTATATTGATTAAGAAATTTAATCAAATGGATTTTTTTATGGCTTTAAATGGACTAAATGATTCATACATCGCATCTTTAACATGCTGTCTTAACAAATGGGTATTCTATTGTGGTAGAGTTATAAAAGTATTCTTGTTTTCATTGTTATGTTCATTGTTGAAGAAAAGAGCATGCAAAAATTCACACAAGTGTCTGAAAGTATTCTTTTTGGTGTTTCATGTATTATTTCATGAATTTTTATTCTCTTGATACTTATGATTGATGAACAGCAGAGAGAATTTTACTGTGATGTGTCTATGCTGTCATTTAATAAATATGGGTAATTTAACAATGCTTCACATTAGCACAGATCATTTAGTTTAGAAAAGTTATATGGAATTTTATAGGAAACCAGTGAGGTTGACATGGATTAACTATAGTAACACTGCCTAAAGCCCATCCTATTTCCATGAAGGTTCCAAATAGATATATATGTATTTTTATATATATACTTACAAACTTATATACACTTTTTATAGGTATGTAAAATAGTATTTTTATATTTGTTACTATTTGCTTCAAGTATCTGTTTACTTTGCAGAGTAGAATTATTTCTTCTGATGTTAATGTTTGAGGAAATAGACACAAATAGATCTCTGTGGTTTTAAGGTGATGTGAACTCGCACTCCAGTCCATCATAAATGTGCCTGCAAATGTCTATCAGAGTTTAACCATAGAAACCTTCGGTGTAAGAAATTCTACAAACTTTATAAACAATATATTCCATTACTTATCTCTGTGTGCTTTGAGGTTTTTTGTGAGGTCTTTCTTTCTGCAACTTAAACCTCTCATATTCCTCTTCTATTTTGCTGAAGAGATATTTGAAGACTCTTATCTTGTATCCCTTCAATCTTCTCTTTGCTAGACTAAATTGATTATACTTGTGAATATTTTCTCTGCCTTCTTATTCTATAATAGACAATTTTTTCCATGATTAGACAAGTTGCTAGTTCTGTATCCTTCAGTGTCTCACAAAGTGATTTGTGTACCTCATTATTATCATCAGTTGATAGATGTTAGGTTTGGTGTATTGTCCCCATTTATTATATTGGTTTTTTCTTTTACTATTTTCCCCTTCCTGCTGGCATTTCAGCTATATGAAGGGCAACAATTTTAGGGTTATATTAATAGTATGAACTGTTTTCTCATTTTATTTTATTTGTTGCTGCACATTCTAGGTTTTTTAATCCTAGAAACTGTTCTCCTAAAATGACTTCATAGAATTCATTATCTGGGATTAGGTATTATAATTCTGTATTGGCTAAACTTGCGTGATAATGACAAGTACCTTCCTTCAACTGTGACATATGAATGCTTCTTGTGGTTTGTACATTTCAGAATAAGATGAACTTGATTTCTTAATTTTATTCACTTTAATTTCCTTATCTCTTTCCAAAATATAATTTTCCTTTAGAAATGTTTTCCATGATCACAAGATCATAATGTTTTTCTTTATCTGGCTTAAATTATTCTTGATGAGATCTTTATTTGGTTGTCTTCTTCATAAAGAAGAAAATCTCATATATGGTCCCTGAAACCATTAAACTTGAAAGCTGTAGCTTGTTCTATATGACTGTTTTCCTGGAATGTTCTAACGGCTTCCAGTTTCTAGGGCATGTAGATTATTTCAGTTTTGCAATCAGAATGTATTTCTGTACAAGTCCAAATGAGGTGGGGAGGCATTTTTTTTGCTGGTTGGCTGATGATTGAATAGACTATAGATCAGCATCTGAGAATAGCTCTTCATTTCTCTTTTGTCATGTTAATTGTTACGGTTTCGGACTCCCTAGAAAATGAAAGGTAGAAATGTCACTGCTTTGAAATGAATCCGCTCTGAATCAGTATTATATTGCTGTGTCTGTTTAAACAGACAGAATGTATTGGTTTTGGAGGAGCTGAAAGTTCTGCTTTTGTCTGATTATTTTTTTCCCCTTGTCCCTGATAGAGTAGTCACGTTGGAAGAGAAATTGGTATACTCTACACAATTTGCAGATACAGACATTACCTTGTTTTTTCAGGCTTTGAAAGAGTAATGACAAAGAAGTGCTTATAAATCTTGTGTTAATTTAAGATAGATAGTTTTCTCTCTCGTAGATGGATGTACTTTGGCACTTTAATTAACTGCTTGTTAATTCTAGACTTGTATTGTTCTGTGCAGAGGCTTTAAATAAGATATACCTATACTGAGACTTTATTAACTGGCAGTAAATAGATTCCAACTTTATGTTTTATCCATCCTATATATCATTTGTCTTGTGATTCAAAACACACAAGACATGTTTCCAGGGTTTCATGTACTGTAAATAAATGTAAAACAAGCTTCTTGCACAAAAGTGCTACAAAGTAATCAGCACCAGGAAGGCTAAGAAGCTAAATGGTACTTGGAAGCCTAAAATTAATATTAATCTCTTGCATGCCAGAACAAGTGATTAAACTACTCCACCTCTTTTACTTTATATGCAAATCTGGCGGAATGGCAACATTGTATGATAAACACAGTACTATAGCAGCCACCGGTTGAATTTTAAATAACCTATGTAGCAAGAGAGGAAGAAATTAAGAGTGCATAGTGAAAGAATTTCAGCAGCTCAAATCCTGTCAGTGCACTGTTTTCATTGATAGGACAGAGATTAAAAAAATTTTTTTGTTAGTTGGTTCAGGTAGAAAACTGACCTCCGGTACTCGCTTTGCCAGTATGTTTTTCCTCAAACTCAGAAATAAACACACAAAGCCACTGGTAAATGTGACTGGACAGTTATCCAAGTGACTACTGAGAACTATATGTTCTCTCTGTTCTCAGTGTGTCTCCAAAATGCTATTCCTGTTTTACTGTTACAAAAGCTACTCCCTGTGAGTGACTGTTGGGTCACTTCTCTCTCCCTTCTGGCAAGCTCTATTCTTCTTCCTTCGGTGCTGGAAGAAAGTCAGGTAACACTTCTACTGCCTGCTGAGGAGTTTATTCTCTGAATATTCAGATTGTTGTAGAATTTACTCAAATTCAGAATTTTTTCATAGACAGGTACTCCGCTTCCTTGTTTGAAGTCAAGACTGACAATTCAGATCCTTCTAGATCAAGACTTTATAAGATACGTCTCCTTTTTCTGCTCTTGAGTTTCTTATTTTGCCAACTGATTTCCTCCTGGTTTCATATTCAGAATCATCTAAGACAAAGAAAAGGTCACTTTATTCATCGTTTACCCAAAGTCCTGATTCAAACCCTGGTCAAAGGGGGCAAATGGTAATTTTTTTCTAACTGTGAGAATGACACAGAAATAAAGTTTACATAAGTTAAATTCAGTTTTATTTTTAAACAGGATCAATTCTTTTCATTAGATAGACATACTGACTAATAAGGTTCATTTTTAAAGAAACATAAATATGTTAATGAATTTTTGACCTTGGTAACCTATGCATATTCTGTGTGAATTTTGAAGTGTCAGCATTGCAATAAATTTAACAACATTCATGCAATTTGTTTGGCTTCCTAGGTAGTTGAGAAATTGTGCTCTGTGCTGACATGAAGCTCTTAATTTTCTTGACAGCTTTTTGAATTAATTTGTTATTTCAGCTACATCCTTACATTTTAGTCTTTGTTTTAGGTATTTATAACTTCTGCTAGGTATTGTAAAAGATGACCAGAGCCTTAGCTTTGATGGTCTATGTATGACAATGAAATATATGATAGTGGAATGCAATATCAGTACTTCTAATCTAACTGATACTTAAACTAGCTTATGGGAAAATTTTTCCAACACAACAGAGAACAAAGAAGACGGAAAATCACCTATATTTTTTCATGATCCATTTTATTCACAGAAACACATTTCTGATATAAAGGCTGGAATTTTCAAAAGTCAACATTGATTTAAGATTCTTTTTTTTTTTTTTTTTAGGCAGTATTAATGAATTGAACCATGCTTTTGCATCGTCCATGCTCTTCCCAGGAACTCATCAGTCAGTTCACTCTACTGGAAGGTAGAGTGAAGGAAGGTTTACATAGTCTTTAATAGTGACATATTTTCAGACCTGTTTTGGCCCAAAGGGTCTGTGGGCTAATGTAGTGGAGAAAAAGCAGAATTTTGGTTCCAGGCAAGTCTACTGTTGTGCTTGCAAGCCTGTAGCAAAATTAGTAGTTATAATTTTGAATACTTGGGAAAAGAACTTTTGAATAAATAGGTTTCAACTATAAAAAAAAAAATTTTTCTTTTTTTTTTTTGTTACTGTTATCATTCCAAGTGTGTTTGGATGCTGTTATAGTTGATTTGGACCCAATTCACAGTATGATGGCCCTCGATCAGGCTCATCTGTGAAGATCTACCTTGATCCTTTCATTAATCTTTCTACAAGTAACACCTAAATGGCCAAATTTTCATTATCACCCATCTCAGTTGATGGGGTGACTGTTGTTTTTTTCTTTCCCCTCTTCAATTTCTTTGTTCACAATTATGATTTTCTTGTTTTGAAATGAGTAAGATGAAGTTCACATAACCCATCTGCTTATGTGGCTTGGATGTTGTTGTTTCCTTTGTTCAAGAGGGTATTTTTGCTGTTTTGTTTTTTGTAGGTTTTTTTGAGCCTTGTGGTATACTGATAGGGATAACTGGTTGATTTTCCTGGTACAATACAAAGTAAAAAAAGTAGAAATAAACCAAAGCAACAAGAAAAGCACAACAGCGAGAGTCTGCCTGTTATGGTTACATACAGAGCTATGATGGCAGCTATGTCTTTAATGATATTGCCAGGCAAACTTCTGGAAAAAATTATTTGATTTTTAACAGCAAAGCCTCTGGGTCTTATAATTTTCACACTGTCCTATTGATATGATGATTCTTACAATATTAAAAAAGAAATAAAACCCATGTCATAAAATAATAACTTAGTAACTCATGAGATTAGTTTCCTGGTTTTCATTTAAATCCCAGTAGTTGTGTATTACAGGGCTCATCAGCATGCAGTTTTCTGAAGATGTTGAAAAATTGAAGGACAAACTATTGTATTCATCTCCCTTCACCTTTCACAGATTTCCTTTTTGTTATTCTTGGCAAATTTTTCAAATCTGGAAACCCAGGCTTAGCTGCCTATGAAAGCACTGAGTTGAATTTGTTTGCCTTCGCTTAGTTCTTACTTTGTTGTCTCTTCTTGGCTTAAAGTATTGGAACAGCTGTGCCATGTGCTATTATTCCTAAAAATGGATGGTCAGAATGACTGGATAGAAGTACAAGGATTCCCTATCACTTGCCTCACCTTATCCAGTCATAGCAATCAAAATTTCAAGAATTAGTTTTGATGCTGATGCTACATGGTTTTATCCACTTTTTAGCAGTCTGCTGCATTTGCAGTGTCAAGACCCAGTGTCGTTCAGAAACAGGAGAGAGGATGTTTTAAATGTGGTTAGGTGTTTTTTATACCAATTAAAACCTGGGGACTGAATCCTCACTCTAGTTTCTTGGGTTCCAGAGGGGTCTGGTGCTGGTTTAAATCAGATCCAATGATCTGTTGACTAATTAGGAAAGCATCATGACTCTATACTTCAAGACTAGGAAGAATGTAGTGTACCACCAAACTTTGAACAATGTGTGTTCTTGGGTTTGTGGTTTTTTTTTTTTCTCCTGTGAATCTACCTGGAATACAGACATCCCAAAAGAAGGCAGAAAATCAGTGATGATTGAATTCTAATTGGAATCTACCTCCCTCACCAGTGAGTGTAAAGAAAATGTAAGTTCTGCACGTTTTATAATAATTATTCTTTCCTCTTTCATTTTCCTTTACATCACTGTTTCATAATTTGAAAGTAGTGGCATTTCTAACAAAATCCTTGTGGAAGACAGATTTCTTCTATTATCCTGACCAAGCTTTTCATATATGCTTTTGAAAAATATTGGCCAGAAGTTCATTTTCCCTTTTCTGATAGCTTCCTAAGCAATAACCTATACCATCTGGCAATAGAATGTCTCTAGTGTATTTCAGTAATGATGAGGGGGTTTTTCCTTACTTCTGATCTCATTAGCACTTTAGTTAACCAGTGGCAATTAATATTTTCTTTCCATTAATGTTTAAGGGCATTTATTTTTTTCTTAAAAGAGTTTCTACCCTCAAATCTTTATTGCAAAAATACCAAGAAAAACACTTGATATGCAATTTTGAAATTCTAGTTGTTAATATGGAATAATCTGTTATGTTAAAGTGTTGATTTTTCTGTGTTATTGGTAGACTACAGCTTTTTTTTTTTTTTCTTCAACTGCTTTGTACAGGGCCTCCTATGTTTGTGGGGGTTTTGTGGGTTTTGTTGCTGTTCTTTCTTTGTGTGTCTGTGCATGTTACATTCATTTCTTTGTGTTTATCTCCAATTGTCTACCTGATTGTCCCAGTTTCTGTTTGACTGATTTTCCTGAAAAGCTTTCTTTCTGATTATTCCTAAGAGATTCCTTCTTTGTTTATGCCATGTGCATCAATTTTCCTCCATTTATTTTTGTTTATTTTTGACTGTTAAAAGTATCAAAATTATATTATTATTTTATTATTATATATTATTTCTGGCTTTGAACATAAGTGTTGCAAGTATTTGTTCTTGGTGATAGTATTAAAATTTCCACAGAGACTAAGGAATGACCCTTTTCCTTTCCTGTGCAGCATGATAGGTGGTAGATGCACATCACAACATTTTATCCAAGAAGCATTAATCTGTTGTAAATCTGCATGAACTCTGCTTAGTAAATAAAATGCATGTGTGGATATCATTTAACTTCACTTTGAACTGCTTACTGGGGGTTATTATTAGGCAGAGGTATTATCAAAGGATGGAAATAGAAGGACTAGAAGAACTATAGATTGCATTTAGCTTTTGTATTGTTTTTATATATTTATTTTTATAGATTCTTATGTAAGTATTTGTAACAGTTACAAATAGGGACATAACATCTAAATTACAGGTGTAGAGCTCTTTTTAAATAAAGCTTAATTTCAGAATTGTTACCTCTGGCATACATAGGAAGAAATCATAATCTCATAAAGGTATCTTCTACATTATATTGACACGGCTGCATTCACAATAAAGGGTTTTATTATTTCATCAACTTTGAGGAAGAGAAAAGAAAACCACAAATAGAATTGTTAATTAAAAAAAAAATCTGAGGCAAATCCCATAAAAATTTCATATAAAATAGAATGTTGCATGCTTAGCTAATTATCTGAAATTTTAGAACAGGGAGGAGATAAAACCAATCTGGAGGATCACACAAATTTCAGAGTATTTGCACCTTTTTTTTTCCCCAATTTTATTTCTTTCGGTAGTTTTAATCAACATTTCCATGAATTAAAAAACTCATTTCATGTAAAAGAAAGTATGAAATCACTACTTTGTTTTCAGTTTTTAAAAATATATTGTATACTTGATATCACTGATCCTTTTTCTCTAAAATTGTCTTGGAAATGAAATTATGTCTAGTTTTATAGTTTATAGCATGTCAGTAAATATTTTAGAGAACACTTAAATTTTAAGAGTGGTCCCTTTAAAGTATCCCTGTTTTCAATATTTTTATCAATCCTACTTGGCTATTACTGAAGCAGTAATGATTAGTTTAGTTCTGGCTTGAGAGAGTTATTTCCTGGGAAATTTTATTTACTGTAATATACTCATGATATTTGGACAAGAATAACATGAATAGACTTTAATTTTTTGTAACCAAACTAAGACAGACTGGATTTGATACGTTCATTTATTTTACTATTTAGTAATATTCTCTTTTGGTTTTTGCCAAGGCCTAAGATTAACTGACCATCTGTCTATTTTACTACAAAGCAGTATTTGCTACTCATTATTGGCAGTTAATTTTGTGGCAGAAATACAGAGAATGTGGTCTGGTGTTCTGATTTATTCAGTGACATTCACAGTAATCTAGCAAATCCAATCAGAGAATTAAAGGATACTTAGCAGAAGAAAATGTGTCATGGAAAAAATATTCAAAACTGCCACTATTTAAAAATATGGCAATGGTATGCTTCCATGTCATACCACTTGGCCAGATTTACTCTAAATAGCTCAAACTTTTATTAGATATTTCCAGCAGGATGATGTAGCATCATTGGGCACAAGTCTAGAATATTTATGTCTGTGTGATTGATGTGTCTACAAACTGCACTAAGAATACTAAGAGATTCTACTGCCATGCATTATGTACTATAGACATCCATTTTACATTATGTCATAAAGTCATAAATATGTCATTACAGAATCACAGAATGATATAGGGTTGGAAGGGACCTCTGGAAATCACCTAGTCCAACCCCCCTGCCAAAGCTGGTCCACCTAGATCAGGTTGCACAGGAACTTGTCCAGGTGGGTTTTGAACGTCTCCAGAGATGGAGACTCCACCACCTCTCTGGACAACCTCTTCCAGTGCTCAAACATGCTATAAAAGTATATTTAGAAACAAAAGGATAACTGGAGATAATCAGCTGTTCTCTGTTTAATCTTCCCAAAAGAGACAGGTTATTTAAATTCTTCTGTTTCCCTGCAAGGTTTCTGGAATATTTATAGATTGAAATACACATCCATTTCACCAGAATCTACAGTTTGAATTTTACTACTATTACAGTTTAAGCAACATTTTTAGGTCTTCCAATTTTTCTCATTTCACTATTGTTGGTGTAGATGAGCTGAAGGTGTGTTTATCAGGGCAATTTTCATTCCAATTTTTGCTCAGTCAAGATTATGATCTTATGTTCAACAAAGCTCCTGCCAGTAATTGGTCCTTGATCCTTCTTTGTTCTTTATGTGTAATTTCCTCAACCTTTTCACCATTGCTTTGGATTTTAAAGTCAGCTTGGAGCTAGTGTATAACAACTGCTCTTATTTCTGCCTGACACAGGTATTTTTACAATGCATAATTCTCATTCAGGGAAGTGAGTAAAGGTTGCCTTTGCTAATCCTTTGTGTTAACCAGCCTGCCAAATTGTAGGCTATTTGTAATGAAACAGCATCTTCAGAGCAGCTGAAGGTATGCTGTGCTGCAGATTGTGATGTATATTTAAGAATACCTGTGTCAACTTTAAATATAATAACACAGAGACTAGAAGCATCTATGTAGCTCCACTTTGCCTAATTTTCTCCTGGGGAGACTCTTATCTTCTAAACAAGACAGTATTTTAATTTTTTTTTGCTGCTAATTGAGTAGTTCATTCTGCTAATGTACAGGGATATTCTTTCAAGTTGCTTGTGTGGTTGTTCTCAGTGTTAGCAGTCTTCTCTGGGGTGTAAGCCAGCTAGTGCTAATATCCAAAGCTGTCATGGTTAGACTATTTTCTGTACAACCACACTAGACTCAGAGAGCTTGGGTAGATGCTTTGAATTAACAGAGTGGCAAATGAGTCCTAGTCTCCTGCAAGGTTTGTGAAAAAATTTTGCCTTGGGATGAGTAAGGCAATTACTGTGCATTGGTCGCTATTTGATATCTTTGTGCTTTACTTATTTTTATATTAGTTTTTTGTTTGTTTGTTTTCCTGTGTATAAAATGGTATTGGAAACATTTTGAATACTTTCCCTGTAGTGTTCAGACAATTCGCTAAGCTTTTCTGTACATACCGTAGAGGAACACCATAAAAAATATGCAAACCCATGCTAAAGTAGTTGTGTTGCCTTTTGGATGTATCTCTGCATGTGCTACATAGATATAAATTCTTGCTTGAGGATCTCTGCTGTGTTTCTGTGTTGTACTATATGTCTTGGTTTGACTGAAAGTTATTATAAAGCATCTTAGATTTGTCAATAAATGATCTTCCTAGTTATACATAAAAGCTCATTTTACAAATCTTATTTGCATCAGCAAAGATTGGTTGCAGAATTAAAGTTTGTTCCAAACTTTGCTTTATAACTAAGTGTACAAATGTGAAATCAAAACATATCATTAGAAAGGCAAATATAATCATGAAATTAAAGATTTACATGTCCCTGATAGAAAAGCAGCTGTTCTGCTTCCATTTAGAAAACTGCTAAAATCCAAGGGAAATACTTTAGGAGGAAATTAATTTATACAAGAAAGGGTTTTTTAGTATTTATCATCATTTAGGTTTTGAAGGGTTTTCTTTAGATTTCTAATTGCCTCACTGAACGAGAATACTAATACATGTATAACAAACAGGTAATAACTTGGTTCTTATCTTTTTGAATTAAAACATGGTAAAATTAGAAAGATTATATGTGAGAGATAAAATGGAGGGAGACATGTTGGACAAATTAGTGAATGGTTTAGGAGGAAAGGCTTCCTACTTTTTGTTTGTTTTTGTTTTTTCATTAAAATCTATTGTGCCAACATTGTAGTGTTTCATAGTTACTTTAATCTGCTTGCAAGAGATATTAACTTCAAGAGTATATAAAAATTGCACTCAAATTCTTTAGAGATGCTCACAATGAAAAAGGAGGTAGGTGTGCAGATGAGTAATCCCATTTTTGGATATAACTTCCAGATTTGTTCCATTTGTACCCAGTTAAGACCCTAACTTTGAGCCTATATTCTTTTTGTAGAAACGAAATTTTTATAAGACGATTATAGCCCAATGTAAATGCAGAAAAATGGATTTGACAGAAAATGTAGTCTGAGACATTGTGTTAGACTGCATTTCAAAATGATAAAACAATTGATAATATTTTAAGAAACAATTTTTAATATTCAAAATACTTTTATTTGAATGGATATTTGCAATGTCCTCATTTTAACTTAAAATATTTGTATATTCATTCATAAAATTTTAGTTGTAGAATCACCAACGCTAACAATTTTTCAGTAATGTGTTTTAGTTGTTTCAATTTATTCCAAAGAATTTTTCTAATCTAATGAGTACGGTAGAAAAGCCTGTCGTTAGGAAGCAAAACTATGTCTACTTGATTTATTAAATTAATCAAGTATTAATTTAGGCCCATGTATTACAAACCTTTTTTTTTTTCCTTGGAGTGACATTGAAAGAGCTCATGCATACAGTTTTTGGAAGTTTAATGCACCATTTAATGAAGTAAAATGCAGAAAAATTTTCAGGTGGCAACATTTGTATTACAGAAGCTTAGTCTTGCTTGGAATATTTAGTGCTGCCAGTACTTCTAAAATGTTTTCAAACAGAGTTAGCAGGATGGAGGGATGCAAATTATCAGATGCAGGTTACTTCCTCTCCTCAAATAAATACACATTTTTATCAGAATTTAATATTTTAATTCAAAATTAATGATTTAATTCAAGACTTATAATTCAATCAAATGAAGGAACAGCAAAGCAATTTTCCTTCCCCCCCACTATGAAGTTGAACTTTTCAGAGGTTTTTCAGGAGTATGAAATATTTTCTTTCCATTGACATTATAATGATGCTTTGCAGGTGTCCTTAGACTTAATCATCCAAGACTTTCATACATGCTACACACTGTGAACAGTCCCTTTGAAGTTAATTGGGTTTCACCAATTTACTCCAGCAGAGAATTAAACCCTGTTTACTGATTTTTAAATTAAATATAAACACATTAAAATATAAAACTGTACTTTAACTTGTGGTAGTTCTATTATGAGTGCTGTTGGTTTTCTCAATTAAAACACATCCAATTAGATATACTTAAAGATGAAATCTCTCTCTGAAGCATTGGGTGTAGAAACGGATTAAAAACTAATTAAATGTAGGTCTCTGGAGACCTAAATTACTTTCCCCTCCCCCTAAAATCAGATATATGTCTAAATAAGAAGGAGATCTGAAGGTTAGTGATAACCTCAGGGTTGTTTTTTATTTACTTTCAGATTGCCTGGCATCAGCTAGCTTGTTCTATCATACAAAATGTTAGCTTCTTTTTGGCTTTTTTGAGACCAAAATATTACTTCAGGTACTCCTGACACTCCTATTGTTATTAAGGTTAAATAATATGCATTTTTAACATCTCTTTCCTAAATAAGGTGAGAAAACTAGAGTTAAAATTTTCAAGAGGAAAGGAATGTAAGCCAAAGCATGACACTATGACCAGAATGACCCTGTTAATGAGCGAAATAAAAGCATCAGACCTGTCAGAAAAATTCATTTCATTTTGTTAGGTGCAATTGTAGATGCCTGCTTGGGGGTGTGCAGAATTTGAATTGATTGAATAACTTTGCAGAGGAAACTTCATTACTCTGGCAACTAGTTTAAAATTAAATTGGACTAAAATTAAATCTATAGTATGTACTAGGCCAGATCATATGAGATTTCAACTCAGTAGGAAGCAAGAATTTGGTATCACCCAGAGCTAAGCCCAAAGTCACCTTAACTCAATTTATATAACTTCTACTTGTGGAAGATGGCACACATTTATTAAGGATCGGCATTGTGTCTCTGCCTGTGGGATATGAATCTGTGTAGTCAGAATTAAAAAGAGTGAAATATTTTTAAATTGGTATTAAAAAGTGAAACTCATGCAGTGAAGCATGGTACATGTTATAGAAGAAAGATCTTATTCAGCTGAAGGTAGTAAAACCTGAAAGTACTTTCAAGATGAAGTGTAAAGTTCCCATGTGTTGGGTAAAGACAGCAGGAGAGGCTGGAGAGGGATACAGAGAGAAAGGAGAGTAACTGTCATGGAATCCCCCAAAACTGCAGCTGAAAGTAGCTTGTTCCAAACTTGTCTTAAGCTTGAAGTTATTTGATTGCTATTACACACGTGCTCATGAAAAGCAGATAGTGAATCAAGGAATCAGAACCAATATATGTCCAAGAGAATAAATTGTGATTTTCAGTGTCAGTGCACATATTAATCCGAAATAAAATTTATGCACATAAATTATACTTGGATTAGTGGTGGCACTTCAGTCTTTTTTTTTCAGGAGGGTAAATACTTTGCTTACATTTTAAAACTGCTGTCCTTTTGATCCCTGTGAGACTGATCAGATTTTACTCACTTTCCCAAGTTCTGTGCATGATCCCTTATTTAAGGTCTTGATAAGAATGCAGTGTAAAAATCACAGGAAATCCTTCAAAGGGCAGTGTTATTGGAAAGGTCTGAGTTTGATTGAAATGGCAGAAGGAGAAAATAAATGTATAAGGACACATTTTTTCCCCAGGTTGCAATCACCTGTGATAGCAATATCTCTGGTGATGGTCTTGCCTGGCAATGGAATCCTACCTCACAGATAGCTATTTAAATTCCTCTTGGAGCAAATATATTGATACGACAATTTCATTTTTGTACAAAATCTTTCTAAAACTATCGATTGTTTTATTTACAATGTATATTCCTAGAGCAGTGCAAGTTTTTTTAGTTCTTTATAGACCAAATACTTTAGTTACTTGTAAGGCACTTGCAGTAATTCTGGTGAAGTTTGCAAACCATTGACATTTTAGTTTGGAAGGAGCAGTGATTGATCGATTAGCAACCTTGATGCTAATACTGAGGGGAGCAGGGGGTATTTCTTTATGAAGGTAATGTAGCTTTGGACCTGAAAATGGAGCAAGGGATCTGCTTTGGAAGGAATGCATTCTAGTGACAAGAGTCTGCTGGCATACATCCCCGGCATACAGCAACACGGTGGAAGAAGGGCTGAATGGGGAGCCTTTCCTCTGAGTCTGAGTATCATACATCATGGTCTTTTATACTGATAGACTTGTCTTAATGTTTACATGTTTAGTATTCTCAAATTGTTATATTTACACATCCGTGCAGCGGTCCATGTTGATGATAACCTGAGAAATGGCAAGATATTTAGGCTATGATTTAGGCTATAATGTAGGGTCTTAAGGCACAAAATATTAAACACTAAATACAGATTATTGTTCTTCATGTGATTAGATGTCATTCCCATTGATACTATTGTGTGATTTTAATCTTTTATGTGAAACTTTAAGGGAATCTGCTGAATAGAAACCATAACACTATAAATTTAGTGTAACACTAAGTATCAGGAGCAAATGCTAAATAAAATTTAGTAATGGGTTTTCTTACAAATTTATGGAGGTACTTTTCACTCTTTTTCAATAGTAATGTTGTTATACATTAGCACTCAGATGGTCTCCCTCATGATACAATAGCTGTGGCACTCTGCATCCACAGACTCCAAATAATGTTATGCTTTTTGAAGACAATAGAAAGATTTCATGGGTAATGTATCAGGTCCTCTACAAAACCAGCTTAAAATACTGATACAACACTTTTCCATATACCTTTATTCTTCAAGCTGAACATTCTTGACCATGAATTAGTATTTTATGTGTATTCTTTATCTCCACACAGGAAAAAGGGAAAGGTTTATCAACATGCCTAAAGTAGAATTTGTACTGAGTGTAAGGAGCAGTGAGGCATTTCAGTTGTATTTTAAGAAGTTCACTGGTCAAGTCGTCATAAATCATTATTTCGTAAGGCAAAAGGAAAGACAACATAATACAAGCCCTGACCAATGTTATTAAAAGCAGTAGATTCAGTGACCTCTGACTCATTTTTTTTTTCCGATTTTCTTGTAGATAAATGAAAGATATTTTTAACTCCACAAGACATGTGTGCATGATCACAGAAAGTACAAGGCAAGTGGGTATTCAGGCTTCCATTCTGCGAATGGTTCTGGGGACACATTTGTGCACCATTATCTTGTCAATTCTTTGAGATCAGGAAGATTTAATTAAAAAGTATCTGACTTGCTATGAATCAAAATGCAGAAGGCTTTTATCTGTGTATGTGCAAGCGCCACCTGTGGTCAGGATTTAAAAAATAAAAAAAAGAGGGAGACTTCAAGTTAAAAGACAAGGCCAAAAACACTGGTAAGAGAGATTTTTCAGTTGGAAGTCCAGTCAATTAATTACTTATTAACTGTAAAAAGCACTCAGTAAAAGAGTAGCAGGAAATTTTCTGCAGTAGATAACCTAGTAGGCCACCTTCATGAGATTTCTAATATGTGTTATTGATTGTTTTGTTTTGGTCTCTGAAGAATTGGAATATGCGATTTTTACAGAAAAAAAAAAAAATTTTAGTTCAACTATCTGTTCAGTATGTATGGTTCTGAGACTTTTCGGTAATGACAGGTTTGACATAATAGTATATAGTGAATGCATCAAATAGTACTTTTGAGTATTATTCTGTATTAACTTTTAATTTTCCCTGCCCAAATATGTGTCATCTTTTCCCATAAATTAGCATAGTTTGTTGTTACCTATACTTAGATATAACCTAGCAGATTATTATTTCAGTGCCTGCGACAGGTTACGTGCAACAGCATTTATATTCATTTGAGTTTTATTTATCTTCTAATAGAAATGTCATTGTACTATCCTACATGGATAGTACAAATTGAATAAGTGTGCAAGAGAAAGCAGAGAAAGCAGAAAGCTGAAATCAGTTTTTATATTCTCTAAGATCGATGCCAAATGCTCATCTAACATAGATGAGGCTCCTATGTTTATTTTACTGCTAGATCATCCACTCCACTGGGCTACTGTTTTAACAATGGTAAACTTCTCAGCCAGCAAATGGCTTTTAACAGCCTTCTCATTTTTTGGGAGTATAGTTCACTAATTACAATATAAATATGGAAAGATTTGTTACATGTCAATTGTATTGATTCATGAAAGTAGAGGTTCCAGTGCAGATTTTAAAGATTTTCTAAATAATAAAAAGGTTTCAAGTGTTACTGAACTATGAAATAGCATTAGCTATGTACATTTTTGTCTGGAAAGGGGAACTTTGTTTTCCCCACGTTGCAGCTCTGAGTTAGTAACTGATTTATTAAAATTAAGTTGTGAATTACTTCCTGAAGCTAGTTTGTATCAGTCTGTCCAAAACAGGCAAAAGGAGGGGAAAATAAGTGTATCTCTTAATGTGACTATCACAGGAATCCAGTTTCATGAATAAGCCACATAGTACTTAAGTATTGCCTCTAGGGTTTGTTTTTCTCTCATTGTGGTTATCATGGTTGTCACCAAATTTATAGATAGAAAGAAAGGCTGTTTCTTCATCCAGCCCATCATCCCTGACAGTTCTTATTTATTTTCTGAAGTTTCCATTGTTGGATCTTGTTTAGCACTAAAAAGTCTGTAATGGGCTTACCTACCTCCTCCTCTATTAGCATCATGAATAGCAACCTCCTTAGACCTTGTAGTCTCTCTGCTGACTTCACGGCAGTGCTTTGCTTGTGGCATCTGCAAATAGATTTTTCAGCTCTGGTTTAGAGTAAACTAGTGCTCAAAAACAAAAAATGTGAGTGAATTAAGACAGTGCATGCCTGCTATTGCCCACAGGAAAACCTGTGCTGGGTAGTAAGTGCCTTTTTTATTTGTGATTGTTTATCAATTTCTGTAAATGTCAACACTTGAAAACTGACATAAAGCCATACCCATGAGCCAAACCATTTAGCAGGGTTTTGCAGCAAATATAAAGTCCATGCAGACATTTGAATATGTCTTACTTTCAGTATAATTTTTCAGAATAAGAGGAGCCAGTGGCAGTTTAATGTAAAACACAGAATAAGACTTGGATCAGTGACCAGAACTCTTGATTTTGCTCTCCCAGTTGAAGGTTCAATTACTAATGTACAGAGAGCCACGCTCCTGCTCTATGCTCCAACAAGTCTGGAATATATTCCTCTATTGCCGTTCCAATGGGAGGGTTGGAGAATGCCTCCATCCGAAATATAACCTACACATGTGTGTCCTATTGCCAGCCAGTAGGCTAGATCCCAATTCTAAGAGCCTTCCAGCTGGCCTGTGGCCTTCTCTTTGAAAAAGAGGGGCAACAGCCAAACAGCTGTGAATGATGAGAGTTGGAGAGAGTTGGAGAGTCACCCCTCAAGGATGGAGGGGGTTCAGCTGGAGACGCATCCACACCTGTGTCTGGAGACGCATCCACACACATGCATGTGGTTCATTTTTTATGGTCACGGCCACATCACTGAAGTCTGTAAAGAAGTGTGAGATGATTGAGACTCAGCTCATGTGGCTACAGAGGTGGAAAACCTTTACTGTCAGTAGGGCGATCAATAGGGAGGGGAAAAGGAAAATTTGACTCTTGGTAGAAAAGTGAGACTGGTGACTCAGAAGTGTAGGGACACAGAGTAAGCAAGCGAATGTTGTAATCTCCCTGAGTTCAACTATAACTACAAAACACCATAAAATAGTATATTTACTTTTTCTCCTTTTCTGCAACAAGATTAATGGGAAAAGTTTAAGCTTTGCTAAATCACATTAATTGCCTCAGGACACTGGAATGGTAATGATGTGTCTTTCCATAGTTATTTCAAATTGCTCATGTATGTGTTACACGATGTTGTCATAAGTAAATTGTTTCTCTGTGGTGTTTCATTATCTTGGTGGTTTGGAATTCAGCTTAATTCTCAATTTGTCTACTTTATGCAGGCATGTATATCAGCATGAAACTATTCACAATAATTTTCTCCCAGTCTCCCTGACACACTTCCATATGTGGATTCACATTTAACTAATATACTCAAATAATTTCACGTATCCTGAAGCTGTATTGACTATATTATGAATTTTGTACTGTCATTTAAAGTTAGGCTTAGTTTTGTATTCCTTCTTACATCCATCTGTCAGGGATAATGCAATATGATTAGGATATACTGCCTGATTTAGCAGAGATATTTTAACAGAGTGAAACTCTTAAGGTATATTGCAATTAAAACTGTATCATGAGCTTGGCATATTTCTCTAACTGCATTGTATTTGCTTGCAATTGGAGTCAAGTTTGCATTTACGGTGTGCAAACACAGGGTCCAATTACCCAAAAGGCTTAACACTATCTGATTTCTTAAGTATTTTCTGTAGGCATTAGTGTCAGTATTTATTCTGAATTCCTTAGTTTCCCAATCTTCTCTTTTCATTTTATCTCTTGAATTACTGAAAATTTCATGATAAACCAAATCCTGTTTTGACTTTTATACCACTTTTATTCTGGGATAGCTTCTGACTCTCTCTTTGGAGTATCTGAGATGAAAGTTTACAATTAAAATATACATTCTCTGAATTATCAATGAAAATCAACTACAGGAAACTCCTGACTGCTGAAAAGTATGAAGTGAACATTCCAGAGTTGAAGTAGCAAAATCTGAAGCTTCAAAGAAAGAAAGGAAGGGTAGAGAGGGTCACTAACTGGAACAGGCTTAAATGATGCATGTCAGCAGTAGAGATAGAAAACTTCAGATACAATTCCTTTTCTGAGACATGCAATAGATTGGAGTAGATATAGTAGTAATTGTTTAGAAAGGATGAAGGCTTGTGGATCACAAATCCACAAGACGTAATTTTTAATGGACCTGTCAATGCCACTTTAATGACTTGAAAAAAGAAACATGGGCCCAATTTGGAAGCAACATAGAGTTGAATGAGAACACTTCATCTCCTTAGTATGACTTCAATACTGCAAAAAGTTGTTTTTTGGTGGATGTCATGGCTAAACCTAAAATTAAACAGGGGGGAAGGGGGTTGTGTTTAAAGATATGCATTCGATCCATATGTAGATTATGTTACTGTAGTTCAATGTTCCCTTCCTTTAGATTCCTTTAGAAGAGCAATAATAGGGTAACTGTTTTTTTATATGATAGCAATAAAGGAAACCTGATTTAGCCTTTTTTATATAGCATCATACCTGTTAAGGTATAGGAGAGTACTATTTATTTAAGGTGGTGAATAATAGAAGAATTGAAAGCTTGATAAGGTGCTTGGAGGAGACAGTAAAATGTGGGTTTGGAGGTGGAAGTCAGTGTGTTGGACAGAGATTTCCAACATTGTTTTTGAAGAATAGCTCAAGGAGACAATGCCAGATTTGATTTTGAAAATAAATTTTTGTCAATGACAATTTCCAAACTACAGAGGTCTTTTTAGATGATGGTGAGAAGCTGTTTCCTGCAAGGTAGTTTCTCATTCATTTGCTCCTGAACCTGCTGAAAAATCAAGAATGGGATAATTCCTTTAAAGAATTCTTAGGATTTTGGTTTAATGCTCAGAAACATGTAAGAAGTATTTTCACAGCATGGGTCACTGTTTGCATTTCTCAATACACATCACCATTTTGCAGCATTGTTTTAACAAGAAAAGTAATACTGCTTTTTCATGCACAAACACTAATCACATCTCTTGTTTATGCTCATTATCATATTGATATAAAATGTCATTTTACTGCCCAAAATATTTTACAGTAAATGTATCAATTATATAATTTCTGCAGCTTCTTACAACAAAGAAAGCCTGTCTTTATTTTTGTCCGTAATAATTACCAACTAAAGACATTTTTCACAGTATCTATTCTGCTAATTAATAATGGTACTGAAGGATGGGCATCTGATAATGGAAACTAATTTACATAAGATGTCTGCTAGAATGGAAGAGCATCTTTCTTTGCAAATCCACTCTAAATGAGCATAAACTAAAAGATTAGGTTTAGATCTTCAAAGCCACCTAGGGATTTGTGGCTTTGCAAATCTCAGCTATAATGTGTACTGCTCTAAATGAGAGCAAAACAATTCATATGCATAACAGCATGGGAAGAAAAAATTAACATGTGTAAATAATTTAGAAATGAGACTATTCTTTGGAGGACTAACTATATTAGCTTCATCATAATAGCTGTGCTCTTGGACATTGCTGAGAGCTGCTGCATTGTAATAAGGGTTCATCTGGACCCAAGAAATGCCTCTGTACTCTGATTTGCAGGTGTTCCTTTGGTAGCATGAGAACTCTCCCACACAGGCAGGTGGAAATATGCCACTACCGGTGGTGAGGAAACTAATTGTGTCTTCATTTCAGTCCCTACAGTGAGAACATTTGGGAATCTAAAAGGCTGAGGGATGATAAATAGGAAACTTTCATGGGAGTTATTTTTTAGACTATACTCAGAAATAGTGATTGTTACTGAATACCTTCAAAATTGCATTGAATGTCTTTGTAATGTTCTTATCCAAAGGTAAAAAAAGATATTATTCAGATGCTCATACCTATTTTGTCTATAATATAGCATAAAAACTATCTTAAAAGAGCTGTGATACAGGGAAAGAAATCTGTTGATCTTTGTCAAGAAACAGAAACCAGAATGTTGCAAAACTTGCTGCACCTCAGTCGACCCAGTTCCATCTTTTAATGAAGCATAGTATCTTCTTCCTTCCTCCTACGTTCCTACAGGTTTGGAAAAGAAGCAAACCTTTTATAACTGCTCACATGCCTGAAGTTAGAGTTGACTGACACATTCTCAGTAAATTCTCATTTATTTTTATCTGCTGCCTTTCATTTACTGCTTTTAAAAATTCTTTTAAGGAATGTTGCAACGCTGTCTCTCACAAAATTTGATTATAAGAATCTGCTGCTGAATCTTTTCTACTTTTCCCCCAATACTTTTCTTTCAGAAAGGTTTCATATTGTTCTCGGTTCTAAATTATTTCTTTTCTGTACAATTGTTTAACATAATTTAGTCTTTTTTCTTTTTTTTTCTTCCTAAAGGGTGCTTGCAACTGTTATGTGTCTGATGGTGTCTATTAGTCTCTGTTTAGTGACTACTGTGAATTTCTTCAGTTACAGATGGAATTCTAACCTGAAGCAGGCTGATCTTTTTTTTCTTTTCTGTTTTGAATTTTGTGGTTTTCTCCATATTTTTCCAAGTAACAGGAGGAAGAAAGGTGGGACAAAATGTCAGCTAGGGAGGAAAAATAGGTGAAAGCATGACATGGTATTGCCTTCTCATCCATTCTTCCCTGGACCTGTCAAATATCATGCAAAACAGATGGCAGAGGCAGCACTGTGCCACGGGAGAGCTTTTGATCTTTGGTGCAGACTTTCATAGAAAAATTGCCCAATCACATTGTGAACAGGCAAAATGCCATAGCAACAGATGAGGAGGAGTGTGAATAGCCATATATCATATCTGTTTGTTGAGCTGAGACTGTCCCAGGGTCTTTGGGTTCAAATAAACAGCTTGCCTGCAATTGGTGCAACAAAGAGGCAAGGAAAGAAGGTGATTCAAAGCTAAGTATATTCCTTCAAGTTCTTCTGCTACATTGACATTGGAAAAATGATCTTTGATACAACTTAGAGCAGCATAAAAATAAATCTGTTAGAAACTGGGTTTCATGTTGCTATGTCTACTCTGCTATTGTGTCGCACTACTTCTGATGAAGCTGCAAGTAGGGTGCTTAGGAGACCATCACAATGTGAACATTCACTTAAAAAGTCTGTGTTTGTCAAACTTCTGGATTAATCTGTCAAATCTTATTGTTTCTTGTGCAACAACCAGCAAAATGAGGTTCAGTTTCATAATCAAGCTCCTTTGACCCTATTTCAGTGCATTTTAGTAAGTAGCACACAGTGGTATTTGTGATTGTGTGGACACAATCACAAATCATGTGATTTGTATTCCAGGATTATTGATAAGCATTTACATTCAATGCATAATGGGAGTGGGTTTTTAGCTTTGGATAGTCATATTCAAACAAGAGGACAAATAAGGATATCTGCCTTGCATGCCATGTATTCCCGTTTCATAAGACTTTCTCAGCAAAAAGTATGGACAATTGAATGATAATTTCCTTAACAGTAGGACTCTCAATCTCACTTTGGTTTTGAAATATAGTATTAAATACTTACATAAATGCTGTTCAGGAGCAAAGCACAAACAAATCCTTGTCTTACTGTTTCTTTGTATGGAATGAAATTTCTTATGACACCCTGTTCTAATATTTTCTCAAGTATGTCATTCTAAGTATAACATTATTTAAAAAGCTTAAAGATTTTAAAGATTAAACCTGTGCAGTTCTGCAGAAATGTAATTTACCTTAGCAGAAATTGCTATGAAGAAATCAGAGAATTAAATAGAACTTGCAAATGTTCTATAAGCTATTGAAACATTTTATCAAAGGATATAATTTTCAATGAAATTATGAAAAGTTTCTGGAATGATAAATCAGAGATCAAAAATAATATAACTGGAAAATCTTATTAATCTGAGAAAATTGTATTTACTGCTTTCAAAGACATATTCATGTAAGAACCTTTTGAATAGCCATTTTACTATGGAATACCATGATTTTATTATGAGTCTTAGCATCTTTACTTGTCAACAACTAGCTTGTAGAATTAGCTAATTATTTTGATAATTTTGTCATAGAAAAGAAAGGAAATCACTCTTATTTTAAAAAATTATTATAGAATGATACTGGAAAAGCCAACAGCCTAGAATGAAAAAAAAGAGAAGTAACCCCCTCTCAAGTTTAATATTAAAAATAATAATATCTTGAAATATAGTATTTAAACATCTGGATTGATAAATACACTAGCTATGACAACTGCTATCATAAGTAGACATCAATGAAAAATATCAACTATGTTTACTTTTTTTCTTTTTTCCTTTTCTCCCTTTTTTTCTGTCTTTGACAAAAGGATGGAGGAATTCAGCCCAACTTACAAAGTAGCCTGAGAATCCCTGGGAAGCAATGACACAGGAATGCCGATCCACTCAAAATGTTGCTTACACTTTCATACAGAAAAAACCTTTATCTTCCAGAGTTAATTCTCAGATTGCTCAGATTCCTTTGCTGAATTCACACAGAAAAAATTGATAAATTATAGAGAGTGATCCAACATATTGTTTTAAGAATCCTTTCTTCAGACTCTATGTTACTTGGGTTCCTTTTGTATTCTTAGACAGTAAGATATTTTTTATGAGGAAGTTTAATGATGAGAATGCTGAATAAGAAATAATTACATCTATTTTTATTTCTCTCCACGCTGTTTTTTGAGCAGTTGCACATCTGGCTTGCTCTAATTTCCCTGCACAGATGAGTTTTCATAAAGAGTTCCAGGCAGGTTGTGCACATTTGTCCAATAAGTTTGTTGAGTTTTAGTTAAAAACAAAAACCCAAGACCTTGACAGTAAAGTTTCAGATGAAAAACGTTATATTATAACAGATAAAAATGTTCCACTGGAAAGCCTTTCTTTATTCATAAATAACAATATTGGGTCCTTCACATTGCTTCCAATACATGCAAAGTTTTTTTTAACATGCTCCAAAAATTTCCAGTATCATTCTAGAACATTATTTTCCCTTCCTTTTGGGGGTGTTTTATTAATCAGAAGCTAGTAATCACCTTAGAATTTATTATCCCTTTTAATTATAGTAGACTTCTGTGTCTTTAAGATTGAATTTTAAATTTGTATGTAATTTTCCTAGGGTTTTTTTTGTTGTTTTTTTTTTTTTTTTACAATGCCTGATTCTATGGATCAAGGGTTTTTCTGCCTGGTTTTCAAAATTTGGAAAACACTACTTTTTACAAACTATTAATCTCTTATCACAGGGTCAGCATAGCAATATACTCAAGTGTAAACTCTTGGTGCCATGTGAAAGAATTTTAGAATTTGGGCTAGACTTCATTCAGGTGTTGAGAAGAAACTGAAACTGTAGAAATGAGAAAAGACGTCAGTCAGTAACTAGTTGAACAGTTGTTCTGTTTATTAATTTCTTTTTCATTTATCTTGTGTTTCTGCAAGGCAATTCAGCATGAAAACGTTGTGGCAAATCTCTCTTTTAGGTGTTAATAGTGTAAGGACAGGAAAAATCCAAAAATGTTCCCAAGCCCTTCCTCACCTATCCTTCAAGATCACTCCTTTGTGTGGCTGTTGTCAGCTGTAGAGGAGATTTTTCTGCCTCTTCATGTTCAGAGACAAATTCAGAGTGGAGTTCAGGAAATGGTTTCTTGCTTATTCCTTTTCTTTTTCCTGGATATCCATGATTATTTGATATAACAGTATTTTTGAAGCTGCTACTCTGATCCCATTGTCTTGGCAGCAAAAATCAGTGGTGAAGGAGATCTCACAGGCTCCTCTGAATCTTTAGATTTCCTCTTTCATGTTTCAACTGTTGCTTAACAGTCTGTAGACCTCTTGCTGTGATTGTAAATGCTTCACTTATCTGACCTTTAGACTGAGAATTCTATTGCTAACTTTCTTTTTAAAGACTTGATTACTTCAAAACAGTTCATCACTGGCCCAACTCTGCTTCCTTTACACATAGGTAAAATAACAGGAGATTAGGCATACTCAGTATGTTTTAAAACCCTAGCCAAGAAATCTCTCCACACCCTTCTGTAATCAACTCATACAGCAAAACCTCATCTGTTTGTTCATCTCAAGAATTCTTCACGGAAACCGATCTGTCAGCAAATGTGCCGAGTTTTGTCACAGGAGGTTAAAGGTCATGAGAAGAGGTGAAGTCTGTGCAATGGTCAGCCTCCAAATTAAAATCATTCTGTAAGAAGTAGATCTAAGGTTTAAATATATTTAAACCAGAATTTAGATTAGAAGTGAGACTAGTCTGCGGATATTAATTAGCAGTGTGGTTATATTCATTATTATCAACTAGCCAATGGTCCTGGTTTTGTACTATGGCCATTTGTGTATCTGCCTACAGCAGACATTCAGAAAAATGAGTAAATGTGTGAGGTTTTGTAACTGAAGGATATGATTGTGTCTGGCCAAGAAAAAATGGATGAGAGCAACCAACAGCAATACAATATTGACAAGACCTGGGTCTAACTATTGGGATGAGTATCCAGACTCTGAAGCCTCTTAGATTTTTACCTCTTTCCATGAAGTGTTGTCTCTTTATCCTTGAATAGCAACAATATTTTAGATAGAGGTAACATTTCTTTAATGGTTATTCACAAAATGGGCAGGATAAATTTGCCAACATATGATTTTCTTGAATTTGATTTTGACCTAGACTGAAAGGGCTGCCCTATTGCATATAGTCCTGGTTCTTCTGAAGAAAATAGCAAAAGTTAACATATGTCCTCTCCTACAGAGTCCAGTAAGTGCACTCTGTTGTCAGCTACAAAGATTCAGTTTAAAAGGATGATGGTTTGGACTTGGCGTGAGGAGGCTTTTTGGTAAACCCTTGCAATTGGGCATTTTTCATGTTCAATACCAGTGCGTATGCACTACTGTCAGATGTAAACATTCATTTGCAGTAAAACATCTTTTAAATTATTAGGTGATGAGCATTCTTGTTTGTTTTGCTGTAAACTGAGATATATTTTTTTCTCATACAAATCCTGCCAAAATTTTATGTACTGATGAATACTGAATCATCTGCAATATCACTAGGTTGTATTCTTGTCCAGGTGCATCACTGCCAAGAACACTCCTCCCTTCCCACCCTGCCACAATCCTGCTTTTCTGGGCTTGTCTTCCCTTCCCCTCTCTCACTTTGGCTTATTTTACCTTTCCCTTGGTCAAGGCCCTGCCCCTTGGAGCAGCAAAATTGAATTGTTCAGAATATTTGAATCACCTTAGATTGGATCAAAATGGCCTAATCTAACTCTATACAGAGGAAGGTTGACCTCTCTGTACTGTAACACTCTTTTATCTGAAAGTTACTTGTCTTACTTCTGCACGTGTTACAAGTTACTGATTAAAGCTCAATGGCTCTCAAGCCAATCCTGCGACTGTCTAATTTTATTTATCCTCCTATACATATTTCAAACTTCTTGCATTTTATCTAGCTATATTGAAAATGTATTTTGTTCTTAGGCTTCTAAGTTTTATTTACTGCTCAGTTGTCAGTATTTCTTTGTTGTTCTGTTGTTTTGGGACTGTCTTGCTGATGAAAGAGCATTTCTTTTCAATTTGTCTCTGAAACCTGTTTCATTTTCAGTGCATTAACTGATAACATATGTACAGCATTGTGAATATTATTTGGAAAAAAATATCTGACTAGCTGCCCAGATAGAAGAAAAGTATTACGGTTTGATTGCATTTATGCCACTTTTCATGTATATGAATGTATATGTATATATGTATATGTATAATGTATAATGACTAAGGGATTATTTTTTTTTTGCAGAAAACTAAAATGTCATATACCTATTAGTGAATTTTGATCTGGTTAACATATGCAAAACAGAAACTTTATTGTAAAAGCTATACTTAATACTTGTCATTGAAAAGAAAGTATGTCTCATTATTTGTAAATAATATATGATGGATCAAATTTTTCATAACAACTATGAACTTTATGAACCATGAATGGGATTCAGGCCAAGCACTAGAGACAGAAATATGCAGTTATACTGCTAAATAATTTCGGATAGTTTGAAAAATATGAATCACGGGCAACTTGTGAACAGAACAAAATGCTGAATGCAATAAATAAATAACTTGCTATTTTTAGTGCTAGGCCAAATTTAATTTGCACATATATGTGACTTAATGGAACAGCTCAGGTGCTTAATATTAAGCATAAGATTAAGTGCTTCACTGGATCAAGAACCTGTTTGATAGTACCTTGTGCTCTGGGCTACGTTAGTTCATTTTCTGGCTGATTACAGTGGCCTATAAGGGGTGTGAAATTGCTTTTCATTGGAATTTTCTCACTGAGATAGTGATGTGTGCATCTTTTGAAGGTTATCTGCCCAGGATTCATAATCTCTGGTGCTGTGAAATTCTCCTCCCCGTATTTCTTTCATGAACCACAATTTATACATTTTAGCTCTATTCAGGGATGAATAGAAGCATCAGTTTGCTGTCATATTTTCTTGAGTTCTTGAAATTACTTTTCAAGCTGGATCCCATTTTGAGGGGTTTCTGCCAAATCAGTTGTTACACAGAGGCTGCTCGAGACTTCTGGAACTTCTGTGGTTAGCGGCATAATTACAATGTGTTTATCTTTGTAACCTGTCAGTTGAGATAGTTAATGAGTTCATTTCTTTATCATCTTACTGAGTCCCTGTAAAATAAATTATTATTGAAGCTTCATATCTGAAAGGGGATTATTTATGAGATGCAAGAAACTTCCCATTATCATTTTTGCCTCTGATTATGCTGCTTAACAGGCTGAGAAAAGGTAGGGTAAAAAGACACCCACTTCAGCCACTCCTGTTGCCCCCCCAGGTTTTTCTGATACATGAAATACACAAGTTCTGTTCAGTTTCTTGGCACAACCACCCTTTCCCAAACATACCACATGATTTGCAAAGCATGCTTCTGCCCTTACAGAAGGAGAGTCAGGACCAAGAGACTTGTTGATCTGTGCTCCACATTTGTGGTTAGGGTTAAAAATGTTTCTTCCCTCATGTCTTAGAGGAGTCATGTGCTGGTCAGAAAGGGAATTATTGTGAGAAAGGAACTTAATTTCTAAACATCCTTACACGAAGCTCATCTTTGTGTATGTTGGCTTTTACATTTTATGAATGATGATTGATAGAGTAATAATTCAGCATTAATCTCTAGCCATCTTACCAGGTCAAATTAAGGAAGCCTGTAAGAAAAGGCACATGTTCAGCCCCGTTATTTGTGTTTGGGTGCTATCGCAATTGTCAGTTGGTGGCCTGTCTTTGTAATTAGGAAAAATCAGATGCATGCCCTTCTGCTGTAAACTTCTGGCTTAAGAGATTTATTTTGCTTTGAGAGAGGAATTCTCTTACAAGGGGAATGAATGGTCTGCAGAGAGATGAGAAAGCAGCTGGAGGAGTGTTTTTTCCTCCAGCTGGCCTGCTTGCTGGAGAACAGGAATGGGGTTTACAAATTCCAGTTTGACTAGGTCTTTGAAATGAGCAAATCCATGAGTTCAGTACATGCTGCAGAGAACCTGCCTAATGCTTGAAAACCTTTATTTCATGCAAGTTGTGTTGAAGAGCTGTTGAACTTCAGTTTTCCAAAACTGCAGATGAATCCTAAATGTCACCACATTTGAGGTCTGCAGTCTCAAGTGATCTAAATCTTTTACAGTCATTAGCTTCCTGGCATTTGTGTCCAAGAAAAATATGAGCTCAAGAATATGAGCCTGTTTTTCTGCAGAGAAAAAGGCACTCATTTGGCCTTCCATCCAATCTTCTTGAGACTATTTATTTGCATATAATATGATTCTTTATAAAAGATTATTCTTAATTGTGCCTTCTTGCACAACTTTGTAACCTTCCAAGTTTTCTTGTAGGGGAAAATACATCTATAGTTTTAGATTCTCATTTTGCCTTTTATGCCTTTCATTCTTTGCTCACAAAATCAGTCAAACATGCTAGACAGCACCAGCTGTCTCCTAGGGATCCGAAACTCTTTCTTAGTGCTCAGTAGGAGATCAGCTGCAGACCAAGAATAACAGGAAATACATTATTTATGTGCTCTATTTCTTGTGAGCTGGCAGCTCCAGAATTCTGGGAGGTGTAAACTGTATTGAATTTTCCACTTCTCAATGTAAATTGCAACATGTTCTTATTAAACATTCTGTAAGTCCTGAAAATATTTCTGTTATTGGATCATCTCCATCTTTTTCTCTGTTCTGTCTCTCATTCTGTGTCCTTTCTTCTCCTTCTTTTACTTTCTTCTAAATAAGTTATTTATACTGTTCTGCAAAACCGAATATTATAAATATTTATTCTACCTAATATTTGCTTTATGATTCTCTGTTCCTGCTCTTCATTTAAAAAAAAAAAAAAAAAGTTTCATACTGTGCAGACTTAAGGTGTCCCTAGGATGATCCTTACAAAGCTGCTGGATAAATTTGGCCATGCCGAAGTGTCCTTGGCCAGATCTGCTAGTGTGCTGTTGATGGCTATATGATATGGCACTCTTTGCAGATATATCGACTGAAGGAATCTATGTACAAAAAATATTTTGACTTGTAATTTCCACATCATAAAAACAGAACAAAATTAAACCTCCTTAGCTGTCTGCAATATTGATTTCCCCTGTTCAGTTCAATCTAATCTGCTTAGTCTTTTGTAGCAAACAGAAGGGCACCGTTGCCCTCCTTGTGAAAGGCCAGTAAGGAACCTGCACACAGCTTCAGGCATATTCAAGCCTTGTTTAACTTTTCAAAATAACAAAACAACAGGAGTTTTTTAGCTGCTGTATATTCAGACTGAATAGATTACCCCATACACCTGTAATTATATGTCCTCTAACCTGATGGGTTTATTTGATGATTTATTTGCACGATTTATTTGAGCACATTGGTGAATGATCAGATTATACTGTGGGAGAAGAGTTGAGGCAATTTCTGACATAATTCAGCATGAGACATGAAATATATTTCAGAAAGAGTGTTTTCTGTCAAGAGTTGGACCGATTTCTACAGTGGTGTAAGGGATACACATTTGGTTTTCAGGTTTTAACTAGCATTCCTGTGATCTTAATGGGCTTATTATGCAGTTCAACTCTACAGTTCACAAATGACATGTTTGTAAAACAGACTGTTGCTTTTCTATTCTGTGCAAGAAAAAGCAAAGGGTTTATCTGTCACACAAAGAAGAGAGCTGCTTCTCACCCTCTTTAAAAATCTTTTTGGAGTACAGAGTGAAAGTAGAGATGATATGCAAGCCAGTCATTTTTTGAGCTATGCTTTCTGGGTTTTTAGAGTGATGACAAGAGTAATCTGACCTTTTAAACATAAAAGCATATTTGTAGTTGTCTGGTCTGTGGAGGTAGTCCTCAAAATATAAATTTTATGTTGGCATTTTTTCTGTCTCTTCTCCACCCCCACTTTTTCCCCCCTTGTTCCCCTTCTACTTTTATTTTCTCCTTGGACCTATCTATATCCTTTCTCTCTTCTGTGTTACATTCTCTCTTATGTCCTTTTTGTTTGTCTTTTACTAAATGGCAGATATTATTTCCCTCTATATCCCTCTGTACTTTAAATACAGAGTTTGATGTGTTTTACTTCAAAAGCAAGTGCTGTTTGACCAAAAACCATTGTGTTAATAAAAAAGCAGAGAAAAAACTCTTTCTTCCTAATCAATATCATCAATCCTAGCTATTGTCTAGCTATTAAACCATAGTAATAAAGCCATAGCGTTTAATGGTTATGTCCAAATTAGCAATACTGCGATTTTTCTAAATTCTTTTAGCTGCCCTGGTAATATCTGTAAAATACAAGAACATCCATATAGTAGCCTTAGTTTGGTCCATGTGATTATATAGTAAACTATAGACTTCATATATGTGACATCATTCTACATCCTTATTAATCTTTCTATATTGGATTAGTATTCTTTCTTAATTATAAAATAAATAAAAACACCCCATTTCATTTCTTCTTCAAATTAAAGGCGATATATTTTGTCACTATTAATTTATTATAAGCATTTTTAATAACTTCCATCAATAATAATGCATAAAACAAAGCTTAGATGAAGCAACAAAAATGCATCTCGATTCTATTTTATATAGAAAAACAAATTGCAAGCATTGCAAAGGGTTCTCTAAGACATTTTTGTTAATGTTCTGTTGCAAATGAATTCTGCATTTGTGTGCTTTAGAAAATGTATAGTATCAGGAACTGATACTAGAACTGTAAGCCGTATTTTAATAATGGTATAATTTAAATGATATTTGCCTGTGTTATTAATCTTAAGTACAATGGCTCAATGCTCGTTCTCTCCCAGTATATCTATATTAATTTACTTGGCTTACTCAGTTACAATACTAGACATCTTTTCTTTGTCTAAGATCTGTGTGAATTTCCCAGGGGAAAGGGAACTGTTGGAGCTATATGCACACTCAAATATGTCTAGATACAATCTATGGATTGTATTTATATAATTATAAAGATTGTGTGTACTTTACATTATATATAGTCTGTAAATCTTTTCAACTATAGGATAGTCAATGAAATGTATTTCAGGATTAGTAATTTGGATTTAGATAGCTCAGTAGGGCACAGGTCAATCTGGATTTTATGAAGATGAAATTTCTACAGGGTAGTAAAATTTCAGTGAAGTATAGTTCTTTCAAAAAAATAGTCAATTTCAGAAATAAACTCATTTCAAATTCAAAGGCAATAGCTTCCATCAGTGTTGTTTCTACTATAAAGGAGATGAGAAAGCCATCAGAGGATAGTGTGGTATTCAGATTAGAAAGAGATGAGCCCCTTTGGCTCAGCGAGTAGTGGGGTGGGAGTCACAAGAGTGGCTTGCTGCTAAATGGTCAAAATGTGTCTTATTCAATGTTTGACTTAGAATTCATACATAGCTAATTTTGGTAGATGTTTCAAATTAAAAGTGTAACAACTTTCAACAAGGTAAGAGGAAGAAAGGAAAATGAAAAGAGAAGGAAAGGAGGGAGAGAGAGAGAGAGAGAAAACATAACTATCTCCAACCTTGGATTCAGCGATGAGTCTTGGTGGTAGTGAGCTGGGTCCTCTGGTGGCAAGTGCACACATAGACCTGGTCTCACCTCCTTTTGTCCAAGCTCAGGTGTTTGGAAGCTCCCACTGGGGGATTATGTTGGGGAACCCTTGGGTGTGCCTTGCACCTGCTTTGTAAGGTTTTCTTGAAAGTTCTTGGGACTATCTTGCTGGCATCCCCCATAACATATTTGACTGGTGTTTGACCCCCTTTGAGCCTTGGTTGCACCCTGTTTCTACTGCTCAGAGCACACTGAGCAGCAAACCACTTCATTTGTGTTGTGCTGTTATTGGTTCATGTTGGTTCAAAGTATACCTGCCCCAGCCTACCAATACTTTGGAAGAAAGCCACAATTTGTTATTGTGCTCTAAGTGAAGATTAAAACTGTAGGCATCGGAGCCTACAAGTGGCAGATTAATATCACACTGGTGCACAAAAATCTTAAATTCAACAAGTATTTTGATTTGGTTGATTAAGCCTATAAAAGCATAGTTTAATTATGTACTTTCTCTTTTCCTTATGGTTTAAGGTTTTGGAAATTTTTAAGAAAAAACAGAGCTGAATATTGAAAGATAATTCCCCTCTGTCTTGTGATTTTTTTTTCTTCCGTTTTTTTGTTCAGCACCTCTGGAGATACAATGGAAGACAGGAGCATTCTCTGGATATGTTTTTCAACTGATTCTTTTATCCTAGCTTTTCGTAGCAACAGTTTTCTATCCCAATACTTTAACACACTGAAAACATCACAGAGCAGGAAATCTTAGGATTAAACCTTAAATTCACTGAAGTCAGTGAGAGTTTTTCCCTCATTGACTTTTGTGGCACTAAGATTTCACACCTTCATCACCTCTGCAGAGCAAGAATCCATTATCTTGTTGGAAAACCAAGACAAGTATTTCCCTCTGTCCTCCTTTTTCTCAAGCTTGCTTTGGTCAGAAGTTTTGGGTTTTTCTCTTACACCGTCAATGTTATATAAAAGCCCACATTATTTTAATCTTTATTTTGAGAATGTATTTCATACTGAGCATCAATGTGAGTACATTTCCTTGGTTTCAGATATATTCTTCCATGTGAAAAATTATAATATATTCTTGGTTTACATTTGTTTTCTTATGAAAAGATGTCTTTCCCAGCTGCATGCTGTTATCACGGAATTTCTAGATACAGACTATTGCACCAAAACAAAAATGCTGACACTTATTGCTAGTTTCAAGGCCAGTTATCAGATAAAATCCAAAGAAATTAACATGAAACAATTTCATTTTGGAAAATTATTTTAAGGTTTCTACATGAACAAATGTTTGATTATCAAAAAAGCTTAAATTATTTGCACCAGGTGTATGTATGACCTGAGGGTTGTTTTCTCTTTTATACATCTTTCATGAGTATTGAAATAACTTAGAATAACAATCTCTATGAGTCATAAATTTAAAAAAATATTAATATGAAACTTGATTCTTTCTGTATCAACACAATTTAAAATTGAATAATATTTTTCTGAATATTTTTTCTTGTCCTTTTGATTTTACAAAATTATTCATAGAAAATATTTTTTAAATTTTGTGATTCGTGGAAATTTTTTTAAATAAAATTAATTGGTAAAAATGTTCCCCAACCTGCATAATTCGTGTAAAATGCATATTCCTAAAGATCTGTATCAGTGATCTTCTCCATGTCCCTGAAATGCCACCTCATCATATATCCTATCAAAGAGTTAACACTGGAAAAAAATGGATAAAGCCATATTTGGGAAATAAATACATTTTTAATAGGCTTTTTTTTTTTTTAATAAAAATGCCCTGGTCCTAGCCTTGGTTTACCATTTGGATTTAAATGATGGAAACTTTCCACATTACCATTGCTATTCCATTAACAAATGGTAAGTGTCAAGGAATATTCAAAATCAGAGAGTGTCATCTGTCGTAAAAAATAGAATGTTTAAATTGTTGTATAGAGATGTTCATGTAGGCTAAAATGTAAAGGTTTTTCAGTAAATTGCAGCTGCTCTTGAGTGCTTCATTGACTGTTGCTTCTTTTGTATCAGAGTTGAAGCTCTGTGGATTTGTGATACACCAGCGTTCTGAAAACAGAAAGCCTCAAACTTGGTTATAGATTTAGAGTTTTCCTCGGATTTGTTCGGTTCCTGGGATAAGACTGGCACCAGACAAAAGCAACCTAACAATGCTATAAAGTAAACTCGGCTCTTTCAAGCAGTTCCCTTTTATCCTTAAATGAAGGGATTCTTTAATGAAAAGTGATAGACAGAATATGGATAAAAGACTAAGTGCTTTGTTGTTTTCAATGAGACATGATTCCAATGTGTCTTATAAAAGAAAAACAAGCTACAAAGAAACAGGCACCGTAACAGTAGGGTGAGAGTGTGTGTGTTGGGGGAATCTTACAACAGGAGATCTTGGGCTATTCATAGCTGCAAAAATTTGTATGTATGTGGAGATAGATTTCATCAGTTACAGGTTTTTACCTAAAAAAACTGTGCTAACAAGCTGGAACCATGTAAAGCCAGAATGACTCTCTCTAAATCTCTGCAATGACATTGTTCTTGGAGATTGGAGATATTTACCAGTTCTAAAGTACTGGTGGGATCTAATGCACATCTTGTCCAATATCCCACTGAATTACTAAATACTCCTGTGGAAGTTATTTGGTTCCTAAACTCTTCTCAAACTCTCCCCATTGTAGAAATAGACTACGAATCACAGTCAGAAATAGCAATGGAAGTCTTACAGACAGAAAATGTTGCATATACCTGATTATTTTAATTGCAGCTGTCAGGAAGCTGGAGTGAGGTAGGGTAGGGGAGGGTGAACACAGGACCAAGAAGGAAACGGAGTCAGGAAGGCAGAGGGGATATTACACTTGTTCAGCTGAAAACCAAAGTAAGCATTCACATCCTGCTTGAAAACCCACTGCAGTCATAAGTGGCTATCAAATTACTTGAGTAAGCTTTAACACTGTAGTATGCCTCGTTTGCTGGCAACTGTCCAAACTATATATTTACATATTCTGCAAAAACAGCTTATGCTGTCCTGTAGTGCAATTCAGATAGGGTGGTTATTGTTGTTGCTTCAAAAAAAGTAGCTGAAAGATTGAAATGAAAATGGTCCTCAACCATATAAAATTTAAAGTATTAAGTCCTGCAGTAGTAATTCAAGTAATTCTATTATGTGCATCAAGCTTTCTGACAGGCAATATTAGTGGAAAAAAACCCTTTCTCATCAAAACTGTAGTTACAGCAGATGTGAGAAAGAGAAAGCTTTGTATAAAATTGTCATCAGAGTTGCCAATTTTGTAGGAGCTCCCATTACCTAGGAATAGGAGATATAATGACTAAATAAAATAAAACTAGTTGAGATGCCTGAAACAGAAAAGGTTCCTTTTAGATTATTATGACTTTAGACAATAATTGCTTCGGAGGAACTGCAAAAACATGACATACAGACATAAAGACAGAACTTAGCATGATCATCATGTTTTGTAAAGGACTATTTAAATGGAAGAGAAGTGTAGCATGAGGGAAGAGAAGTGTAGCATGAGAGAAGAGAACATCCACTTTCAAAACCCGTCAATGCCAAATTAATCAAAACAATTAAAGCTACATTAAAATCCAGAAAGAATTTCTGTTTTCTTAGTGCATAAAATGAGCTAACTTAGTCAAATACTTCTTTATGATCTCTGCTGCACACTTCTGTTGTGATTTCTATGCTCTTTGTCCAAGAATCCCAAAGACACCACCATACTCTAAAGGAGCACAGAATATTAGTAATAATTAAAGCCCTGTAACAGAGCATTCTAGTGTGTATGCCTGTCCATGGCTGTGGTAGAAAAAAGAAATGAGCCTCTCTGACAGACATTATTTAGAGGTTTGAGGTTTTGTCTTAACTTTTTCATGCTGCCTGACAAAAACCGAATGGAGTCAGCTACCTTAGAGAATGGGAGCTGTGCTAAAATGTATGTTGCAAATGCCTTTGTTTCTTGCTTTAGAAAGTAGAAATATTAGAAAATATTGAAGACAGTTTAACTACAGTTCTGACATTAAAAGAGAAAGGACTGTCCTTGTGTGCAGAATCTTCTCTTCCCTGGTTCGGACAATGCCCCTAAGTCATTGTTTGCTGGGTACCCATTCTGCTGACTTTAAAACTTGCTGTGGGGATGGGTTGGAACAAAGTGAAGTTATCAATATTTGTTAACAGGCTTTTGTGATGTATTATGATTTGTTATAAGCATTTATTATACTTAGTGATATATATTAACTATGTAATAAATTATTTAAAATTTCAGGGAAATTGAAGTAATCACATATACTCACACTAGGTATCTTCAACGTGCATTTAGCAAGGTGGGGTTTGTTTTGGTTTGTTTTTCTCCCCTTCTGTGCTAGGAACAGATCTGAGTCTAGGTATTGTGTTGTGTACTGCAAATTCAGGCCTACTTAATTCAGTTTTTTTTTTCTCCATTTATGTGTGTAAAACTGGAATAGAGTTCTTTCCAAGAAATTGTAGACAAAGTTTCTTTCAACGTATATCTGACATTGGTGTGGTGGTGTGCACTCCCTGTTTTGTCTTGCCTCCCTGGCTGCTTCTCGGGCCTTGGCCACCATGGCCCATCACAACAGCAGTAGTGAACTTGTATCTGGACTTTGGGGGATGGCTGGTAACAACAGTCAAAATACTGTCTGGAATGGGGACCTAGAAATTTTGTTCCCATGAGAATATGACTATAGGTCAATTATCTTACTGTATAAATTGTGGACAGCCCAAGAGCCCTTGGAGCTCTCGTGTATGGAAGGCAGCTGCACATCAGGATCTCTCCTTTTTGTGAGGATGCTCGCTTAAGGTTCTGCTCCTCAAGGCTGAGAAATTCCTTGCTGCAACAGATTCTTGGTAAGTGACTAATAGCATGTTAAAATTTGAAATCTTAGGTAAGTAATGTAAAGGTTTGATTGCGCATATATAATCCTTTAGACATAAACCATTGACCAAGTCTGGGACTAGGATTGGATCCAGCTGCACCTAGACTCCTCTCTGAGAAGGAGTTTAGAAACCATGGGGGTACTTTCTGAACCTCCTGACTCAATGGGAGAGTCTCCCTGATAGCTAGTCTGATCCTGTCCTCCATGCAGTAAATAATAGTGTACCCTGACATCGAATCTCGACTATCGCATTTATTACCGGTTTTATAGCACTTACTACTGATTTTGTTAAATCACTGTTTCACTTTAATAAATATTTCACTACTTCACTCTAACTAGAGAAGTTAATCACACTGTCTGCAACAATTGGAAAACTTATATCTTTGAAGATGGCAGGAACTTTAACTTGACTTCAGGAGATGCAGGATTTGTCTCTAAGTGTTAAAGAAATGCTATTCTATACTGAGTAGTAAATTCTCAGTCTTACAGGATAGATAGAAAAGTACATAAATGTAATTGCTCATATCAAGCAATTCTACTTACATCCTAAATATGTTACATCTATTTATATTTTGTTAACCTTTTAAAACCCATCAGCTCTGTGTAATGTACAATGCTGTGTAAATCAAGTGGTGATCCACACAGTATGCTGTTTTAGTGTTGTTTAAACATTATGTCCAAGATACATTATAGAAAAGGGTTGTGACCAAAATATTCCTCAGTTCCTGCAGTTGCCTTTACACTTCAAAGAGCAGATGTTCAGTTTGTCTGATGACCTGAGAAATATCACTGACTGCATTCAAAGAAAAATAATCTTGAAAAAAGGATCCAAACTTTATGATATATATTAGGTGCTATATCAGTTTTTCATTTACCTACTCACAATTTTTATTGCAAATTTTGTAATGCATGATAAGCAGTGCCAGAATAACACATGCAATCATGCAGTGGGAATTGGTTTTTGTATTACGGTGAACTGCTGACTTCA
>BJBW01006170.1:76499-178935 GCA_004320125.1 Scolopax mira
TTTTTTTTTTTTTTTTTTTTTTAAAAGCAAAGAAAAAAGAGAAAAAAGACACTTTGCATGGGCAAAATGGATCTGTGTGAAACTGTGGTGTGGTGCATACAGATTTTATTATGTCTTCAGGCAGAACACTGAGCAAGTGGGTAATTTCTGCCACACCAGCAGTACCACCAGCAGCACCTCCAACGCCCCAGGTTACTCCTTTGAATCACCCAATGAGTTGTAATTCCACTTCTGCTTCCATTGCTTGTGTGGGAGGGAAAGGAATTTCCCTTTGTTTGTACCTGCATTAAATATGATTCAATTTATGACAATAGAAGAGGGAACAGAGTGACACTTTCTGTTAGTTCTTTGTTCTTTCTCCCCTCTAGTCTCCAGGACCAGTCAGTGTTTCATTCTGTCAAGCCTAGAGTCAAAGTTGGAATACTCTGTATCACATTGATTGTTAACTATGTGGCTCGGCTTACTTGCCAAGTAATAAGACAACAAAATTTAAAGGCTAACCTTTTATTTTATTCACCTTGATTAGCAGTAAACATAATGATAGTACTTTGTGCTCTAGATTCACAGATTTGACAGAGAGTGAAGGGACCTGTAGAGATGGCACTTCAATTTGTAAGTATGTAATTTTCTGCATTGTTTATGTGGGGAAACTGAAATGTGAGCTTATATGATTGCTAAATTGCTAAATTACTAAAAATTAAATGGCAGTTGTCTGACAGAAATTGAATTAGGGTGTTGGTTTCTCAAAACAGGTGCAACTATTAATTCTCATAAAATCCATACTATAATTTAAGCCTACAGTACTGCAGGGAAAAATTGCCTCAGACCACTTTTTTGGAAGAAAAATGGGTAGAGATCTTTTGAGGGGTGCAGGAACCAAAGGCAGGAGTATATCTTTCCCAGACTTTAAGGGGAACCTCAAGTTGACAGGGTTTTTTGAGAAAGTTTGCTATATTGTAGGAAGCATTGTACATTCTGATCATCACATTTTTTTCTACAAGAATATAAAAAAAACCTGAAAATAGTCTCGACAAATCAGATTTCAGTTTTTGAACATGATATTTTAAAAGACCACATTTCAATTGTAGAAGCCATTATCTGACAGCCAGTCTGAAAGTTGTCTTCCTAGCTATTACTTTAATATTAGATAGCATGCAGTATTTGATATAACTTCAATAACTTTAATAATTTTATAATTAAGAGATCTAATTCCAGATGTGCAGTAAAGTTTTTTCAAATTTATTTAACTTGAAACATCTACTATCACAGAGCTTAATCAGTTGGAAGTTACTTCTGGAAGTCCCCTGCATCAGCTAGTGGGTCTTTGGGCAGCAGTAGTAGCAGAAGGCTTCAGCAGAACATCTTCTTTGACCACTTTCCAACAAAACCCACTCAATTGTATGTCTCTAAGCAGAGAATAATGTGGTTTTGGTGAATAAGAAGAAATTATGAAAATTAACACAATTCCTGATGACCTTAAGTGATAAAATGCATGAATTCTCAATCCATGAAGTTATCATGGACAATATTTTCCATGCCTAAGTGATTAAACCAATTAAAAGTAAGTTTCAACTTCAGATGTGCGATAATATGTGTTAGAGGAAAATCCACTTTAGCACACTTGGGATATCTTGAGGTATACATTTGCATTTCTTACCTAGTCTATTGCTTCTGGTAGCAAACATCCACGAAGAATGTTAAGAAGATTGTGATTAGGAGCATTGAAACATATAAATTGAAATTCCTGTATGGTGTTTTAAAAATAGGTGCAAAATTGATTCTTATTCTTTTCTTTACACGATCTATAGGGTTTTGGAGTGGTTTTTTCTCTCCAAAATGGAATCTGAATCCTCTTACAGTGCGTATTACTGGTGAGAAGTGTGTTGTATCTACAGATTTTCTCCTCCTTTTTTATCTGTTGACAGAAATGCTATATTTTTTATTTGGTGAAATTTGAATGAACTTATACACTCTTCTATATACTACCTTCAGCATGAAGATTCTTGTCACTTTGACCCAAATAACAGCTAAAAGATACATTTCTGTCAGCTAAATACAAAAGAAAGAATGAAAGGAATCTTTCATTTCATTGCTGTTTTTTCATGAACACTGTTTCAAACTCCATATATGTGCTTCATCAAATCCCATGCCCAGATTGCTAAACAGAATGCCTTTCTATGTCTATTCTTTCTGATCACTTGTTTTTTTGAATATTTTCACTTGATTTCATCATTCTTTCATCATGTAGTCTCTGCTTCCAGTGCTCCATTACTCTTATCTCCGTGTGTCCCTGTTTCTTCCTATATCTACACCTAGGTGGTGCACTATGCCTCATTTTCACATTTTCTCTGATTAATTTTTAAGTTGGTATTCATTTTTCTTCCCCTTCGCCCACCAGTTCTTCCATGTCTATTATCCAGGCGTGTATTTGTTGCTACCCTCACATACAGCCTTCTAATTGCATTGTTTCATCCTGTTTGGAGTGTAAACACCTCAGGTCAATGACTTATCAATGCTGGATCGGGTGCATTCTTAAGCACTATAGTAGCAGTGGAGAAACAACAGTCATATCCTATATTGGTATCAGGTGATTCAGGACATATCAGTTTTATGATGATGAATGAGGGTAGAAATGTCTGTTTCTTGGCATTACAGAAATTGTCAATATATGGAAAGAATAATTCCATGAGTTTTGCCGAATAGCCCTATAAACTGTAACTATGGTAGTAACTGAGAAAACATAAAAACTTAGTAGCTTTGGAACAGAGTCATTCATAAATATATGCAAATGGTCTATTCCTGCTCAGAAAAAAACCCCACCCACCATTTCATTTCATTTCATGCTATCAGTCAGATTAATATACCCCCAAAGTATAAAAATGTGACAGAGTTTTTTATTCTCTTAGAAACTATTTCCATAGGTTTTGAGACACTATCAAAGACATAGTCTTCAGTAATGTTTCAGAAAAGTTCTTACCTTCAAATCTGAAAGCTGAACTGAAAATATTTCTCCATTGAAATATTAAACCAGATTTGTTCTTAATGTTTCTATCAAATGTGAAGAATATGAATACAGGAAGAACATGGGTATTTTTAAGTCAATGACATTATGTACTCACTTGTGGTGATATAAGAATTTTGTCCAAGTGGAGTAATGTTGATTTACTGAAGGGTAGATCTGAATCCTTTCTATGACTGCGTACAGTGAAGGCAAAGTTCATGATGCTTTAATGATTAAAAGTTTGTTTCTATTTTTTAAGTGTCGTAGATTAGTAGAAAGTGGAAAATTTCTATGAGTTATAGAGTCTGATGTTACTTTCATAATTCATATTGATTGCATAAGGGGAAACGCTAAAAAAAATGCATCCTTATGTGTATGATGTTGTTATTTTGTGTATAAGATGATCTATTCTATTTTTCTGCTAAGGAGGGCTGTGCCAGAATGTATAGAGCTGCTCCATACTACGTACCACAGGCAGTTATTGGAATTTTTGGAAGGGTTTATCTTTGTGAAAAGGTCTCTAACATATGAGCCTTCTGCAGACTGTAGAGATGTATGTCTAAGGATCAAGATGTGTAACTTGGAGGTGTTCAAAAATAGCAGAACAAAGCCCTGAGAAACCTGATTTGCTTTGAAAAGAGGGGCTTGGCCTAAATAACCTTAAGTGTTTCTTCAAACTTATGATTCAACTAGATTTATTTTAAAAATAAAATGACCTATTGTCAACATATGCATGATGGAGCTTCCAGTTAAATGCGTCTACCAGTTGGTAATTCATATTTATATTTTCACTTCAGGAAAATGCTCCCATTTTTAAATAATATTTCTCCCAAAAATATCAGTCAAATACACACTGTGTGTGTAAACATACAACCACTCTGTTGGAAAGTCTGTAGTGTGTACAGGAAGGATTTGAAAGGGAAGATGCTGTATGTTCCTTGAACTATAAATTCACAGGACATGCTGATAGAGTAGTTGTTTGGAAGCAGAAGCTGGTATCTGGTGATCAGAAATAAGGACCAGAGATTAATGATGAAAATAAGAAAATGGCAGAGTGTCTTTCACTATCACAACAGTAAAAACAAATGTTTGTTACTGGGGAGAGGTAGAAAAGAAACTGGTGGTAGTTGATTCGGACTATCCAACTATTGGCTTTGACTTTTACGTATAATATTTGAGAGGATGTAGAAGATGCCCCAGGTAGGGGTCCCTTAATAGTTACCTCAGCTGAGACTCCTATTTAGTAATGATGGTAGTTAATTTGGTAGTGTCTGCAACAATTTAGTTCTGTTTTAATTTGTCATGCTCTATCACAGATTATGTTAGATTACCTCAGAGACTGTCTTCCAATTTTATTCAATCAGAAGAAATTTTAAATGCATGTATTTCATTAATTCAACTGTAATTCAAATGTAGGAGACTGCCTCTGGAAAACTAAGTAGTGATTCTTCATCAAATGAAGCTGTCCTAAATCAGTTAAATGTACTAAATTCTGTACACGTTCCTGTTGAAAAGCTGCTACCTCTACATGTAGCATACTGTGCTGTAGAAGGTATTCTCTGGCTAATGTGGAATTTTTACATTCTGTGCAATGAATCTATGGCATCATCATTTTGCTTTGTGTAGCTTGGTGTGACAATAGCTGTAGAACAGACATCAGGCTATATCCACGCATGATGTTCCATTTTGTAGTTGTGTTCATTTTGATACAGTTCTTTGGTCAAAAGACGGGGTAGAAAACATAGGGAGAAAAACACAATGATAACTAACAGGAGGTGAAAATTTGTTGAAGCTTCTCATATTTTCTGCCTTTTTTTTTTTTTTTTTAATGAAAATTTAAGAATGCTGGTATGGGAAGCAGACTGCTGTGATGAGAGAAAGTTAAACACGTTAGTATTTATCAGAAATTACAGAACATGAATACCCACCACCCTCCTCAGTAGTTAGCTGTGGAGAGCCAACGGCCCTGCTTCACTATGAATGTGACCGTATGCCTGCCTTTAACTGTGAGTTGGTTTCCTCTGACATCACAACAGGAGAACTAGTTCTCGCTTTCCTGAGATAATTCATTGCCAAAAGTGGGCTCCGTCTATGCGTTGTGGGTGTGCTGAGGCTGCTGTTGTGCTTAGTCAATATATACGTAGACATATGACCAGGGAAGACAGGATATGTCCCCTGTACAAAGACTGCTGAACTCTGTTCTGCTCCAGTTTATAGAATGCAGTTGGAAGTGGGCTTTGCTCCAATGGCCAGAAAGCAGCCCTACTGTAAGTACTGTATTTAATGTGTAAATGGCTGTGCAGTTTTCTCATTGCTGCAGGGTTATTCAAGTCTGTTTGCTCTCAGGATGAGATTATGGTAATGCAATTTGTAAAGAAAATGCTTTGCTGCTGCATTCAACATTCAGCTCATTAATATCTGCAGTGAGAAAAAATTAGATTAGTGCTCTTTGGCCTTCAGTTTTAAGTGGTTTCTGGATGGAACTCAAGATATTGATCATAACATATAATTTGGTACATTTTGGGGGCATCCAAAAGAAGGCATACCACATCATTTTTTTTCTCAGATTGTTGCATATTAGCCACTGCTGAGATTTGCAAAGGCAATCAGCTGGAACTTCCATGGGATAAATGAAAGAAAGAGAGTGAGTTTCTGTGCAGTTCTTCTGCTGCAGTTTCAGTTCTGGACTCATGATGAGTCATTATAAAGAATAACAAGCAACATGAGTGGGAATTAACAATTCCTTCATCATCCTTGAAAAGGCATCATCTTCCTTTGCTAAGATAGTTGAATACAGCATGTGCTGAGATGGATAATTTATATTAGCCTGTAAATTTACATTTACATAATTTATAGGCAGGATTCCAAGAGATTTTCTCAGTGGGACTTTTTCCCCCTAATTTTTAGTGTTCTTTTCCCCTTACAGTATGGTATTAGTTAATCACATATTCACTTCAATAGACTTGTCACAGTATTAGCAGAGAAGGAGTTTCAATTATCTGCTATTTTTCTGTTAATCTAGCAACATTTACACTATATTTGTGTCCAGTTACATCTATGCTGGTGTTTTGATTTCTCTGTATGCTTTAAAATAATCTCTTAAAATACTAAAAATTATTACTTTTTTCTAATCAGAGAACATAACCATTAAAACATCTGGCTTTTTTTTTTTTTTTAAATAAATTTTGAAGGCTTTTATTTGTGTGTTTGTTAGGCAGCTAGTCCTATAAATCAGTAATATTTTGGAACTAATTATATTAATTGATAGATGGATTTTGGGGAGAAATCTATCAGTAAACAGGGCTCTGGAGTATTGAGTTCATTCTTTATTTGTGCACATTATACTATATCAGAATGCAACTCTTTGAGACAGTAATGCTAGACATTGAAAGTTGGTATTAAACTAGAAAAGTTAGTTGAACAACTAGGTTCATAATAATTCTGCTTCTAATACTACTTGGCATAGTATCATCATCAAAGAGCTGTCCCTGTACTGAAGAAGTTAACCAAAGGCCAAATTTTCACAGCTAGTATTTGAATTGCTTTTACCACTTTCTCTCTTTGAAATGTATGTTCATATGGTTTAACATATGAATGTATCCAGAAAGCTAGCAGTTAGCCTACGTATAATTCTATCTACAGAGCCCTGGAACAGGCTGCCCAGGGAGGTCGTGGAGTCCCCTTCTCTGGAGATCTTCAAGACCCGCCTGGATGCAGTCTTGGGTGATGCGCTCTAAGCGTTCCTGCTTTAGCAGGGGAGTTGGACTAGATGATCTCTAGAGGTCCTTTCCAACTCTGACAATTCCATGATCTATTTAAAATATAACTCTAAGAAACAGAACATGGAAAATATCCTAAAGTATTTTTAAATTTTCAAGTTAATGTTCTCCGATTGTTTTTGAAATATGTGGTATTCTTTAATGCCCCAAATGTATAATTTTAATTGTCTGGAAAGAAAGAGATGTTTTTCTAGTAGATTAATGCATATCAAGTGTGTTTTCCATCTTTTTTTCTTTTCTTATATCGGGAAACTGTGGGTTATTCGTAATGATTTGTTTTTCAGAAAGATTGCATATAATTATTTCTTTCTAATGTTCTGGGGATATTATGGTATACTTGTATAAAATTGGAAACACTGAGGATAATACATTGGCCACAGAAAAGTAAGGTACTAAATTAAGTGAGGACTTGGTAATGAACTGGAAAATTAAGAATTTAGACTATAAATCATTCCTTTTGCTGTGACCCTGAATATATAAACCTTTTGGAAATCACAAAAAAACTGAAACAAGCCAAAAAAGAATTTAAGATATCCTTGTGTCACAGCTAACCAAAACAGCATTTTTTAAAAATGTTACCATATTTTATTGAGCACCGCTAGAGATATAAGGAATACGTCATGTTTTTAACATTGGTTAGATTATGTCTGATAGATTCAAGCTTGACCTTCTGTATTTAATCATAAGTATAGGTGGTTAATTCCTTCACCAGAGTGTTCATTAAAAATTTTAAAAGCTTCAGCTGCTTTCAGAGGAAAGGACACACAATTTTTTGTTCCTTTCTTTTGGGTGGTGTATTTTCTCCTTTGGAGACTTATTTTTAATTTCTTGTTGACATCCAAATCCTATTGGTGCTTTTAAAAGCTTCAGACAAGGTAAAAACATAGAGTCAAGCCTTTTGTAAAACCTTATGAATTTCCTAATGCTGAGAGCTAGAATTTAGGTTGTAATTATATAGCTGTTTTTTATATAACAGAGTATTGAAAGTATATTAAACTACCAGTGTTGTGCACATTAAGTGCTGTTCTGTAGTTTAAGGTCATAATTTCATTACTTTCAATTCTTCTTCCCTAATGATGTATCCTTTCAGAAGTAACCTCTTTTCATGGCATTTATACTTTAAAAGAGAGTTAGCTAACAGAGAATTGGATTTTCAACATGATCTACAAAATTACGACTAAAATACTCATGGATCATGTCATTTGGTCCTCTTTCTTCAACTGTTTCATCATTCATTAAACGTGCTGTAAGTAGACTGAAACACCCAGCCAGGAAAAGCGAGGGTAAGAATTTCATGTATAACCTGGTATGGTAGGAATTGTCCATTTCAGAATTTTACAATATTACTGAGATCTAGAGTGGACAATTTTCTGCATATAACTCCCTTAGTGAGAAACCTTCTTTTTTGGTGTGTAAAAGTGTTATTTAGAAAACCAGTGGTCGTGCTATATTAATGGTATTAAGATACATATATGAAAAGTGAGAGTCCTGAATTCAAATCAAATTTTACTAACTGAAGTAGGAACTGAAACAGGAATCTTTCTCCACTTCACCTGCTTCACCTCCACTTCACAGTCTGCTACTCTTGCCTACGGCCCTGTAGCTACTCTGGAAAAATGTTTCTGTTCTATCTAAATATTGAAATATTTACTGTCAGAACAGGAGTGTCATCTGCTCCAAAAGTGGAAAGTGGAAAGTCTTGTTTTGGAAATATTCATAATTCAGGATAAAATACAGCTCATTCTGTCATTCTGTAATTCAGAAAAATGTTGCCTTTGGAAAGTATTACCCAAGGCAGGAGGTGAGGTATTATTTTTAAAGAAAGATTTTTTTTTTGTTGTTGTTTCTTTTTAATGATAATCTCTGACTTAATTTTAAAAGCAAAAACTGACTTCTGGGCATAAACCCTGCACTGTGGCATATCAGGAAGTAAGGACATAACATTTACAAATAGCATTTATAAAGAGACCTTTTGCAGTTGGGCATGATGTATGTAGGTTATTAGATTTACATAAACAACAACTAGTCTAGGCTTCTAGACTTCAGCACAGTACTCTCCCTTTTCTTGGATTAGAACTACGCAACCAAGCCTTGCTTGTTGCTATTTGCATGTGATGCTTGTACAAGCAGAGTAATATATATGCAGCATATGCTCTGTGTGTGCTATAGCATATAGCATAAGCTATTTTTATACTTCGGCATATAGCTTCAAAAACTTCTATAGGACCTTTCACCCTTGGCAATGTTTGACAAATATTGTTTAGCTGAATCTTACAATCTACTTTGAAATAAGCATTATTTTCTCTGTTTTCTCCAAAATGACAAGTTTCATTCTGTTTTCAAACCTAGTGGCACTGAGCTGATCAGGCTGAAAGATTTTTTCCATTTCTTGCTTCCCCCCCAGCCCCGCCTTTCCAGTGAAATCAGTTCTTTATTTCATTCACTACAATAAGGGCTCTGGCAGCTGTGTCAGCACTGCACCAGGTGGTAGCACAGGAATTCAGGTGCCTTCTGTAGCTGGGGGGCAGCAGGATGCTTAAGCTATCACCAAAGAAATTGTGTTGAACCATTTTTTGACATGTGGCTGGGTCACTGGTTTGCTCAAAATCACATTGAAATTGGTCACAGGTAATGGTAGGAGAGCACAGCTGTCTTAAGTCTTTTCATCAGTGACAAGACTAATCTGCAGCAGGAAAGAATTTGCATATAGTGTAAAGGAACATCTGGTCTAGAATTTCCATTTCCTCCTTTGTTTCCATCTGTTTGTGAAGTAAGTTTTTTTCCTTCTTAAATGCCAAGTTGCTTTTGAGAAAATCAGCAGGGATATATTTGTAACTTGCCCAGTAATTGCTCCAATTATTTCTGAAAGGTAAGGAGTTCAGTGAAAGTTAGGAAGAGAGATGGGAAGTCGATTAAAAAAAAAAAAGTTAGTGTTCATCTCTAATGCTTAGGTTTGTGAAGGAAGACTTGGTAAGGCTGCAGGAGAGAGACTGAATAATAGTATTTTTTTACCATTGTATTCATTTTTTGCTGTATTGCTTTTAGTTTTCACTAAAGGCATGAAAAGCAAGGAAGGAAGAAGACTATACTCCCCACCTTGGGTGAAACCTAGGATGCTAATAAGAATATTCATGAACTGACTTAATAGAGCCAGATTAAACTGTAGGTTAAATTGAATTGTACTTGCTAGATTGTGGGTTTGTTAGACAACTAAAGTACAATGCATAACATTTTTGTAACTCACTAGATTTCAAAGCTGTAAACTAAAGTCTTGGTGAATCAGGCCTTTGGTGTTGAAACTTCTTAAAGCTAAAGGTAAACTGATACTTAGACTATATGCTGAGGGATGAATTATAGAGAACAGCCAAAAGAATATTTCTAATACTGTCCTATATTTTCAACAAAGAGAAAATTCTTCCCTAGATCTTTGTTTTTTACAGAATTTTTTACAGAAATTTTTGTTAAAATAAGAAGGAAGAAATTAGCTAAGGGCAGGATTTTCTGTTAAATCGAACAACCTGGATAGCACATTTCAAATTTTGTAATTACAGAAAATCCACACATAAACCTTCCCCACCGTTTGTCATTTTCTGCATATCTCATTCAATAGTTAGTAATGAATGTTTTCACTAATCTAAATATGTTTTACATGGTTCTCAAGGTGTAACAGGTGGCATGTTCAGTATGACTGAATGGTTAGTACTTGGGCAGAGTGAAACATGCATTGTATGACTGGTTTAACACTGAGCAGCTCAGCATTAAGTTTTCCTAGGCCTCTCATCAGCAAGTGGCATTCAAAGGACTTTTGCACACCCAGTGGTACTAGTGCAACAGTAGTGATTCATTATTAGACCGGTTGAATCTTACATTTTCACTGAATTTATCAAGAGTCAGAGTAGCTCTCCTTCCCGAGAGAGGCATTCACTCTCCTGAGGTCCCCAGGGAGATGCGGGTTAGATACAGGAAGACTTTTCTTCCAAACAGCAGTTTGTAGATGGAAAAAGAATGCTGCAAAGAGATAAATTATCCAAGAAACAGATCCATTTCCGACACATGAACAGATTATCCTGATAGTTCAGTTCACAGTCCAAAGGAAACATCTTGAAGCTAAGCCAAAGCAGCAGGCAGCTGTTGCTGTTTCATGTTGTAGCATCTGTTTCCAAGCACAAGAGAACTTGTTTACTTTGAATTCGATTACAATGAACTTGAGTTTACTTCATTATTAAAGCGTGTTTGGAAAAAGAGTAATTTCAGGTTACCTTGGCAAACACTAGAATATCTCATCCCTTAAGGGACTGGTAAACTGTGTACTACACAATTCTTTGTGAAACTCTCTTTGGGAAGGATGTTTCCATAAGGGTGCCAGGCCTACTTGGCAGCTGGTTATATGGGCCAGCAGGCTCAGTGGGAGGCAGCAGAAAAGATCTTGTATTTGCCAGGCATTAAGCAAAAGTGACTTTTGTAAACAGGAAGTACAGACAAAAGCCAGAATCCTCACGAACTCGTAACATACATACTTTCCTACAGAGAATGTGTTTGCAATTGCATATAACTTTGCTAAAGTTGAGTTCTATTTTTTAAATATTATTATTACTGAGACTTATTTTTTAAAAGGCACAACATTCAGACAATCAGGCTAGAAAAAACACATGGTTTTGATAATGCCAAATGGATGTAAAATTATGTCAGCATGTAAAATTTTATCAGCATGAGTCTCAAATGTTTCATTTTGTTGAGCATCTCTCAATAGTTGTTCTGGGTCAGCAGAATGATTTTTGCCATCCCAGTGAAATGAGCCATAAACCACTGAAAGTTGTGTTTGCATAAATTCCAGAAGGGCTTCTCAGAGCCAAAGCTTGCCAATATTTTGTGAGTAGACCATGTTCAACATGATAACACAGCAGTAAGTAGAATAAATCCTGTGGCTGACCTGTAAAAGAGGAGGCCAGGTTCCAGATGTACTTATATCTTTCAGTTCTGACAGCTGAATCATTTAATCAGGAGCAAAAAATGTAGTGTTTTACATACTTCTGATTAAGAGACTGTGGTCTTGGATATTTTATTTTTGTTCATTTTTCCTTCCACTTAGTTTCAATATTTGATGTATAGTTTGAGGGTGATGGACATGATGACTTTGTAATATCCTCTAAAGTGTGGCTTCGAATTGATACTTTCTTCCAGCAAGAAGAAATTAAATCTGAACTTATTTTCTGGTTATTATCTGCTATTTTCCAATCTTAAAAGGTCTTTGATGTTTTACTCAGAGAGGCATTGAAGGCTAAGGACTATTTGTACTGACAGAGCTCTTTCTAGTTAGAAGTCACATATGGAAAACGGTTCCAAATATTACAGATAATAACTAATAGGTTAGAAGCAAGGTGACAACTCAAATTACAGTTTTAGCAAACAAGTATGAACTCTTGGAGTGCTATCTGACTGAAAGATAAGTAAATAATTAGACTCAATTCTGAGAGTGAGACTTCTCCCCCACAAAAGCTATCTGTACTTTTATCTCCCACTATAATAGCTTAGCAAAAGAATAAAGCAGAACTGTTTGCACAAGTGATAATCTTAGTGCAAACGTTGCCACAGGCCAATTTAGCTGGAGATGGAAGTGTTTCTAAACAAAACAAAAATAATAGCAAAAACCTCATATTCTGGTCTTTCACTGTGTTCTAGCCAATTTCTTCTGTAGGTTTCCTCTTCTGTCTTTGTTATCGGTTAGAAAGTTACCACATTAGCACCTGGGGGAGTCATACAACTATAATAGAGTCATTTTTCAATAGTTACTTTATTGTATGTTTACGATTTTACAGCATTTAGAGCAAAATAAAAACTTTACTCACGCAATCCTAGTTAAAACAGGGTTAAAAGGCCACTGAGGAGCTGATCGCTTTGTCCCAGTAAGGATCAGCAACAGTAATTATGTTGTTTGAGACAGACAGCTCAGACTGGAGAGGTGTCTGTCTTAGTTTGCTGTTTGCCTCTGTTTCCCAAATGTACTCTCAGGCAGTCATGCACTGCTGGTCACCTACCTCCATGCATAAGGAAACAGTCCCAGTCAGCACTTGCCCTTGCTGTTATGGAGAAATAACCCAGCAGCTTACACCTGTACTTCTCAGGACGTGGTCACACAGCGTCAGAGCTACATAGGCCATATTTTATGAATTCCTGCTCAGACCTGTCATTAAAGACCTCCAACAGGGGGGATTTAATAAGCTCCATATGCAACCTAGGCTAGTGCTTAGTGCCCTAATGCTAATGCCTTTCCTTGCTACAATATAAAAGTCTTCCTCTCAGCCTACCAGCCAGAGTCACAAAAAAGAGTTGTCCCTGAAGACTTTGTCTCCCAGTTACTCATCCCTTCCTTTTCCCCAAGTCATGTTTCTCTTTGCTCTCCTCTGGACTTCCCTTCATGTCTAGTGTGAAACGCTGTGCCTGGTATGTACTCTCCAGTTCATCTGTCACAATGACAGTACGACATTGTTAGCTCCTGTTTATGATCCACTATTTCACTAAATCTTCTGCAGAGCTGCAGGCATACAGCTGGTTCCTTCCAACCTTCCCGCAATTTGGACTTCTAATTCTTTTCTACTCACACAACTGCAAAATAGGGTTTGATTGTGTGAGGTTTTATTCTATTTTCTAATGTCCTTTTTCTGATTCTACTGAAGTATCAGCCTCTAGGCTATGCCAGAAAAATTCTGTCTTTTTCGGTTTTGCTTTAAGTCTTTTCTTTGAAGGTGTGGGTGTATGTAGCAGGAAAGAAACTTCAATTCTTATTTGACTGCCCCAAACACACAGAGTCATCTTTCAATACTGTAATAAATGTTTTATTTCAATAGACAGAAAGAGAAGGAAAGCTTTAGCTTTAGTCTTTTTCCATTGCGTTGTTCTTGTGTCTTATTGTCTTTCTGTACTGGGAATCTCTGAGAGGGGCAGGTAATTTCTTAATGAGAATGAATCAATTAATGTTTTCGTCCGGTTCAGTATATTGGGCAGATGGAAAAGGAGAAAGAAGGGAGGGTATAAAACAAAAGAAGTTTCAAATTCAAAGTCTCAAGTGCAAATAATTAAAACAGTTTCTTCCACTGGAAGAAATAGAATAGCTCGATCTGTAGGAGCAGCACTACTAGGTAAATCATAGCCTATTTCTCCAAGACAACTGTAATGTTTTCATATACTAACAGAGAAATGTTTAACTAAAAACATTTAAAATAAAATTGAATGTCACTTCAGTGCTTACATGCCTTATGACAGAGTATTTACTACAGTGAAGTGTCTCTGAAAGTGTCACCTTCACTTTCTTTCATGCCTGTATTTATATAAAATATGTATTTTATGTACATATGTAAAATATGTACATGAGTATTTAGATAGATACATGTATGTAGGAGTTATACTTCCTCGTATTTTTAAATAAAGAATTCATTTAGAAAATAAATTCAGAACACGTTAACATAATAGGAAGGTCTAATAGAAACCACTGTCATCTTCTTTAATGCAAGTTATAAATGATTGTATGTAACTCATTGAAGGCAATGATCTACCTGTGGATGAGCACATTTTTACGTACACATTTCTCATGGGTGAAGAGTTGACAGACAGGAAAGCTTTGAAAATTTTAAACATATAGGAAAAAGATTTCCAAGTGCATTTATGGAATTGATATTGTGATATAAGTTACAGATGAACTCTATGCCAAAGCCCCACCTATTTCTTTTCTGTCTGACTTCTTTCACCTTACAAAGACTGTAACCTCCTATTCCTGGTTGTTCCCAGCTTTCAACTGTGTTGCAATTTCAAACTAGCATTTGCTTTCTTCCCACCACATATCTATATTTCCTCACCCCTTTTCCTTTAGTCTGAATTCACAAGAGGTACTCTTATGGGCAGGCAGGACAAGGCTGCCTGAATATATGTTTCAGGCACCAGAAGAGATTGGGAACTTCTGGTATAAAAAATTAAATGCATCTGGCTGGAAATAAACATGAATTACTAACATGATGGACATAGTATCATAGACTTAGTGTTTGCTTCAAACTAGAAGAATATCTGACCTTTAACAGACAGACTTGTCTGGGAATATGTTTTATGTAAAAGAAGGAATAAAGAGGAGGCACTGTCTGAAAACCAAGTAATAAGTACTGTATTATGATGTTTTCCCATTTTATCTCTCAGTGGCAGTCATTGTTTTATAAAATTCTGGACTAAAAGCTTTTCAAGAAACCTATTTTTGAGCAGTTATTTACTAATGTTTCCAATTATTTCCAATTGCATCCTCAGTTTGCCTAGGCAAGAAGGGGGGAAAAAAGATAGATGGCAACTAACTGAAATGAAATGTGCTTTCTAATTACATAATGCTAGGAATTAAAATGATTTGTTATGTTGTGACTTTAAGTCTTCCTTTCAGTTCCAATAAAACTTGCATAAAAATCCCCTTATTCTGAAAGAGATTTGTTATAGCAGGGTAGCAGAACAGTTTATTTTAAACAAATAAGATACAAAAACCTATCAGGACTCTGAGAGCATAGGACATGATTCAACAAATCTATAATTCCTTCAAGAAATGTATCTCTAAGGAGAGCAAGCTCCTAAGGTTGCAAAAAATTTTAAATAGTCACTTTTCTCTCATGCCTACAGAAACGCAGTCTTTCTGTCTTTGGTGCTTGTGTTTTTTCAGTACTTTCCTATAATATCTTAGTGCTTCATGCCCTCATGAACTTGGTGTGTGTGGAGACTGTCACTGGTGTTCTGCAGAACACTCTTTTTGCATTTAAAACAAGCTGGTTTTCAAGGAATGATTCCAGATGCCCAGGAAGAAGCTTAGGTGATCTGCTGTCCTCATTGTATGAAAACTGCTGTAGAAATTTGACATACTGAAAAGGTTTATACTTCACAGAACTTAGTAACTGGAAAGTCTTTTTGGGTGTTAGGTCCTGATCTGCTAATGCAACTGAAGATCAAATACGTGAAGTAAAAGAGAGGCAGTCATTCATTAAGCAGAGGTTTAGAGGCTCCTGTGCTAGTTTTTTTTGTTGTTGTTGTTGTTGCTGTTGTTATTATCTTCTAAAGCTTTGGGAACACTAAAAACTGTATTAACCCTTTTTTTTGTACTTTCTTCTACATTGGATGCCTATGGACTGAACCTTTACAGTTTAATGCCTTACCACTGAGGAGAACCCCAGTGTTTACCTTGTGGCATTTTCCAAGCTACACACTCTTATTTGATTCCCAAAGCTGTAGGAGAAATCCAGTGAAACTTCAAAGCTGAGTTTCTATCCCACACTGACTTTGACAAATCATAATCAATTTTCAGCAGATGACTGAAAGGTCTACCACTAACTCTTGGCCGCTCTCTGTCATATTTCAGGTTACTTTCCTGAATCCGTGATTAGTTTCTGGGCAATATCCTACTGCAGAAATCAAGAAAACTCAAAGCTTCTAAAATATTAGGAAGTATCTTTTAAAAACCAAAATTTTATTGCAAGACTAGTGTCAGAAATAGCTGCTCTCTTGTCTATGTAACTTGGTGAGTGGAGGGCATGCAGAATATTCGCAGCACTGATGTATGTAAGATATATTTATATGTATCTCCTCTGGAATCCCTTCTGAAAAAGTGTTGATGCCTGTTTGGGGTTTAGACTTGTGGTTTGCCTTGAACTGTGGATGCTTTTGTATAATGATTCTAAAATGCTAATTTCTGTACAAATTAATAATTGCAAGACATTTTGATTCAACGAGCTATATGGATCCACATCTACCAAAAACATTTAGGGCAAATGGGGAGATCAAGTCATTGAAAGAAGGTGTGTACAAACTCAAACTTATTTCCTTTTTAATTTATTTTTATCTTTCTAGACTCTGTGAAGTCCTTAGAACTTGTTTATAAGATGTATAAGGTTTTGCTTTTTAATTTCTCTGTGTAGTAAGGGAAAGTTTAGCCTTTTAAATAGCACCTCAATTACAAAATTGGTTTTAAGAAACATGACTGCTTTTCTAATAACAGTGGATAAAATTAGTGGTGGATGCAATCAGTAATATTTCAGTTACCCCTTAAAAAAGATTATAAACTGTGGAAACGGAATCTTTTCATTTTTCAGAGGCTGATTTATACAAAGGGAAAGAAACATTTTGCAAGATTTGAAAAAGTTTTCCTAAAGGCAATATTCTTCTGATTTCACAATCTTCTCAATAACTAAAAACCACTACATATATCTTCTTGACTTTTTTCCAGTAGAAATTACTATCATCCAATTTCATAGTGTTAAATGACATATGCCTATAATTAACTATCTTTAGACATGAAGAATATTTAAAACATCAAGAAAAACTGCTTTTGACAGGAAGCTTATTTTGTCTTTCCAGACTACTGTCACTGTGACCAGATATTATTTTCATAAGACTCTGTGCACATCCCATGCACGCTTCCTTCCTCAGAATAAAACAAGCTTCACAAAAATCCTGCTATGCCACCCAGCATAGACAACAGATGGGTTATATTCTTTTAACAAGTGTTATCTATCAGGAATGTGTTTGAAGGACTATATATGTACGTACAGGAGATCTGACAGAAAAAATGCCCCCCAAAAGACATTTTGATAGCCCATTGCAACTGTTTGCCATCACATTTTTACCATGAGCAATTTGTAAAGAAGCAGTTGAGTTTAAATATGCTATCTATTTCAGGAGATAAAATTTCAATACTGTGTGAATGATTTTACAGCTTGGTAAGGAAAATATGTTTTTTGAATATGAACTCTATTCTGTGTTGAGCTGTAGCCTGAACAACTGTGAACATTTCAGAATGAATCAATTCCAAATTCTCGGTTACAACCCCTTCCTCATTAAAGGCTTTAAGCCTTCCTTCAGAACCACACAGATATCTTGACAAGTTTAAAAAAAAAAAAGTCAGTCACTGCATGAGAGAGAATATTTTTGTCCTTGTTAAAATTGTCTTGCTAAGTAAATATTGATCAGATGCTGCAAAACCCTGCGGCTGAATTCATTGCATTTGAGGACAGGGGAGGAGGAAAAAACTGCCTCAGGCTTCTGTAACTTATAAAATTGTGATAAATAAAATAGGCATGCACGGTACTTTCAAATGGGATTCTGTTACAAAAATGAATAGTTTTGAACAAAGTCCTATGAGCCTATTAAATTCTCTCTCCCTCTTGCTGGGTTATTGATTAGGCCCCCTCCAATTGCAGATGAAGTCTGCAGGGGAAGAAGCAGGTCCTCAATGTGCCTCTACAGATCTGCTGACATTAATAGCTCTGGTAAGAGCCATAGCTTCTCAGCAGTGGTGGTGGGAGAGCTGTGCAAGACCTGAGTTTTGTCACTTTAGCTCTGTACTTCCACTTTTTAAAAATATTTAAAAGCTTATCAAAGCTCTTGCCGTATCATGTGGAGATTTGCCACATCAAATACAAGATTTGAGCTACGCCAGGCTCTGGTTGCTACCAGTGGCTTACAGAATATGCTGGTTAAATGATAGTTGTCCCTGAAACAGAGCTGGGGTTTGCCTTTTTCCACCAAGCCTGGTGAAGGGGGATGGCTCTGGGATCACTGGAACAGAGGGAAGGAGCAGCTTTATAATCCCTACCTGATGGAGAGATTAGTGCCATGGCTGACCTGCGTGACAGCAGTGGGGACAGCAGCCAGCCCAGATGGGTCGCCCATGGCAGGCCAAGATCTGAACTGACTGGGAATAAAGAGAAGGAGTTGGGGCGGTGTGTGCATGTAATATTTCCTTATGTTAATCTCAGGACATTTCTTGTGACGCCATTAGATATGACAAGCATGATAATTATTCTCTAAAACAGTAATTGTTTACAGGCCTGCTTATCTATCCCCATTCGTCTTAGTGTAAGTACTTATAATCACAATTGCCTATATGCTATGAAGCTTAGACCAAAATATTTTCCCATTTCTATGGCCATTTAATTCTGTTTACTTCCATACTACTTTTTCATGCTTATGTGTGCAATTTTGATCCCACAGTCTTTGTAAAGGACAAATTTCTCAGTTCCTGAGTTGTTTTTACTGCATGCTGAGGTAGCCTCCCTGAGATTTTTCCACTCAAGGTTAAGTGGATATTCTCTGTGGGTAGTCTCCAAATATCTTGGAAAGTTTTCAGGTTCATCTGCAAAGTCCAGGGTTCATATTTCTAAGGTAAGAGCGTGTTGGGATTCATCACTATAGGCTTTGGAGAAATTTGGAACTGCTGAGTGCTTAAAAGGATATTTTCTCTGTTTTTTTCCGAATAGATGTGGTTAAATGCAGAAGCTGATTATATAAATTATAGTGCACAGCTAATCTACAGCTTAATATTGACACACAAGCAAATCAGTTTTGCTTCAACACAAAATCATGAATTTCAGACAACTGTTTTTTCTACCAATAAATTAATGTCTATTTAGGGGTTTTTTGATCTGTATTGGTATGTCTGTATCTTTTTTTTTTTTATTTTTACAGATGCACTTTTTTCAAAATAAGGCGTTCAGCCATGTCTTTGAACAAACATGATATGTTCAATTATTTTTTACCCCAGTGTTTCCCATCGCTAAGGAAAAAATATATTACATTCCTACCAAACTTAAAGGATAGATTTATTTCCAGTTTCCTCATCTGTTTTTGGTTTTAATTTGTTAGTGCGGACCAAGCTGAAACGTGTTATTTGCTGGTTAGCTGTCCCCAAGGCTGGCATCCATGTACATTTTTTTATCACTTTGAGACTGAGCATATAAATCTTTTCTGATTGCCTTAGTTTTAAGCTAAATTCAGCAAGAAATGTTCCCTGAATATCTAAATTGTTCAGAAAGGTATTGCTTTCTTATGACAACCAAGCATCTCTTCTCACCCACATGGTCTTGTCTCATTTCACATTATTGTTTTTTTTGCCTATACTACTTTAAAAAATATATATATATAATATATATATATATTTTTATATATATATATAATGAAGTTTAATAGCTAGTATAAAATTTTTAATTTTCTGCTCCTGTTTCTTAAAATTATATGCATTGCACGTCCTATACCCTTCCACCCATCTTCAACAACAATAAAAAAAGGTTCTCTCATACATGTGAAAATTATTCTCTCATGTATAAATAGCAGGGTTCAATTCCTGGACAAAGAGTTTTCTAGGAACATCCCTTAGAGTCATCTGCCCACATAAGATTGCTTTCCCCAGCCCAGCACTGCAGAGCCATGCAGCAAACAACATGGAGTCTGCTGGTCATGGTCATGAGTCATCCTCATTACCCACCTTTTGGATCATTCAAAAAATTAGAAGAATTGAGTTGGTTTGGACTCATAATTTGAAAACTGGTTTTGTAACCACATGATTCAGTGTTGTTTCTAAGCTTCAGGAAAGATTTAATGCTTATTTATCATAGTTGTGCTGGCTTTCAAAGGAACCATAGGTATTTGGGAGCCAGCAAGTGTGATGACATTGTTGCAAATCTGCTGTGTTTCATAGCTTTAAATCACTGTAACTGAAAGAGAAATCTAAAGATTAATATTTTCGTTTCTTTGGAAAAAGATATCCTTAAGGCTATGCAGTGAACAGAACAAACTTATCATTACTATATACTGAGTCATGATATAGCAAGAATATCCCTAAGCTTTGCAAAATAGTTCTAGAAATGCATTGCCAGATATTATATTAGAGCACAGACATAATATTCATTACAGTAGTAGAATGTGAACTGCATGTTATTGTAAAAGAAAATCCAATTTGCTGCCTACTGCCTTCAATTTGGTTTTGACAAGTACTCAATCTTTTGCTATATTTTGCTTTCTACATTTATCTTCTTGGACATGTTCTGTAATGTCTGCTTAGGGCAAAAACAATAATCTTTTCATTTAATTTAGAGAAAAACTTCATGTATTCTCTATGCTTACTAGGTACAACAATATGAAAACAAATCCCAGTTGCTAAAGATCCATTTGACAGTATGAAATAGATTCTGACTTTTTAATTTGGTCATAAAACTGCAGAGGGCATATAAGGGATGAGATTTACTGAGCTTTACGATTTATTTATGAGTGATCTGCAAAAGCCCATATTATTTTACGAGTGATGGATGACCCTACGGGGGTATAAAAAAAGTTGTGTTTGACCATTGCAGAGCAACTCTGGGAAGTATCAAGCTTATTTGTCTTTGTTAAAAATATGAGAACTTGAGTTCATCTCAATTGCTGCAATGAGTGTTTTCTCATGATACAACACAGGTATAATTTAATTGAAGTTTGCTGCTTTGTAATTTAGCTCCCTGCAAACCATGGAGGGAGGGAAGGAAGGAAGGAGGGGAGAATTTCAGTAGGAACACTTATTCTGCGTCATGCTGTAATCAATGCTGTGTGATCAAAGGGAAAATAGTCTACCAAAATTTTAATTCTTTTAGATTTGAGGTTTGGTTTATTTTATGTTTTTTCTAAGTAATCACCTGAATTTGTCCAGTAGTCTTTGGAAATGTCAAAAGAAAATAATTTATTTTGTTCCTTGTAATTTGAAACGTGGTCAACATGCATCTCTAATTTTCTTACTACTGATTTTTTTTTGGATAAACTTGAATTTACCTGACCCATAAACACCTCCCCAAGACATGTGTCTCAGATTTTGGAAAATGTAGAAATTTTTGTTATTCAGTTCACAGATTCAGGTAAGCTGACCACTCTGACGTAGAAAAACATTTTTAGCCCAATCCCTCTGTCTTCTTTCAGAAAATAAATAAAAAGTATTTATAAATATTAAAAAAAAGAAATAAAAGGATCTTAAAGTTTGCTCTTTACAGTGCTGTTAAGCCTGATGTCATAATCCTTCAAAATTGCATGCTGTAGCATCTTTCCTTCCCCTCATTTGTAATATGGGAATAGATGAAGGGAGCACAAGTTAGATTCCTGTTTTTTTGGTTTGTTTTTTTTTTTTCTGGGGTAAGCATCAGGCTGAATACTAGGAGCTATACCACAATTTATGTATTAGGGATTGCTTCTGATGATGGCTGAATAATTCCAATTATTCTTTATCTCCTCCAACTTGAAGGAGGCAACAAAGCCCCAAGCAAAAATAACCACAGTCACAAAGCCTGTGAAGCTGTTTTTGTAGAATCAAACACTGACTGAAACAATTTGCTACTTCTCAGACTTCTGAGTTTACAATATCAGTTGGCAAAGTATACCTGTAAAGTTTAGCAGAGTATTGCTCCATAGCCAGAAATATAATTTATTCTTCAGATCCAAATACTGCAATCCCTGGCTCAGTAAAATTCCCATTGACTTCTAGTGGGAACATTCCCTGCCCATGGCAGAGGGTTGCAACTCAGTGATCTTTAAGATCCCTCCCTTTAAGAACTCGAATCATTCTATGATTCTATGGAATTTCATTTGTCTGGGCTGCCCTGTAGGATTTGACCATCTGGGAGCTAGTCTGCAAAAAATCAGACTTTTTATTTTCTTGATAGAAATGTACAATCTGTTTTACACGCTTATGAGCAATTTAATTTTTCTCACCAAGGCATTCAGTGACTATGGAGACAGGTATGAGTTTAAAAACTGGTGTCATGTATGCTCTGGAGCTCTGCTCCCAATCAGTACATTTGCAACTAACTGTACGTATTTCAGAATGACCTGAAGATGCATCAAAAGCTGAAATTTAGCCAGCAAGCAGAGAATTGTAATTCCGCAAATCCCACCAATTTGATGCATTGCCCCAGAGTTTCCCAGGATTCTTTTTGACATAGAAGTTTCTTCAAACTCTTAACATTTCATTTATTGATGCATTCAAAGCTGCCTCATTATAACAAAGGTGAACACTTCGTGACTGAAGCCTGGTTTGGATTATCCAGAAAAGAAGATCCAGGTCTTCTGATATTTAAATCCCTGAGAGGCTCAAAATTTAGGAAGCCTTTTAGAGCATATTTGCAGAATTAGTTATTATATCATCACTGAAAACATTGACGAGATCATTTTTTAATGATGGGACAGAAGCCCTCAAATACTCAGTGCTGCCTTCCCACCTTCTTCCCTTCATATACATCCTTTCATTGCTCCCTTGGAGCACCAGTGACTTTCTTACCTGATCCCAAGGACACTGAGGCCCCTGTGTGGAAACGAGTCAAGAATAAGTGTGCCAGAGCCAAGGGATGCTGCGTCTGCAGAGGTACATTCTGAAGAAGGCATTTTTGTATCCCTTTGGTCTGAGAAGGGCATTAAAGTCTAGACTGCTACATCTTCTGAAATTGCTGTAATATTCAGATGTTCTAAAAGAGCATGATTCTTTCTGCTGCTTGATGTTTTTAAGTTTGCCACTCCACTTTGAAGTCTAAATGACTTCAGTTTCCTTGAAATTATGCAATCTATTTTTCTGCATAAAGCTCTTAATCCTTAGCCAATCTGGAAATACACAAGAACTTCAAAACACACTCGTTGGTGATTTATTCTCGTATGTCTTCATTTTGCATCAGCCTGCTAACAGTTCTCCTCTCATCTGTTGACTTCTGTCTCTCTTTGCTGTAAGCTTTTTGCCACAGAGAGCCTCTCACAGTAATCAATAAGTTTCATATACGGTAATTGTGCCAGATAATTAAATAACAACTCTATTTCAAATCAATTTAAATCCATCTGACTTTTCTGAAATGACAGTTGCTACAGTGCAAAACCAGGGAACAAAACCCTTTTGAATACTTAAATCAATCCCAACTTTGTTTCATCTTAATCTTCAGAAAGCAATTCCTGCAAATGCCAATACTGCCCTAATAGATTGGGTGATGATATCTCTGTATATTTTAGCTTCAGAGATACACTTGTATCAGACCAATTAAATGACTGCAATTGCTGCTTTTCAACACATCACAGATAGAAGCAGTTTTCTGGCATGGTGCTTGAGATAAAGCATGTATTTACTCCAGTGGTTAAATATTACTATTGACATATCTGTTTTTTCTCCTATTATTTCGTATTGCTGCTTAGGTTTATCAGCTAACAGTCAATAACATTGTATGGCTATACAGAATGGATATTTTTGTATGGTTGGGAGATGATATTTTATTGTTGTGTTTCTCTAGGATCAGGGCCTGGTTGGGAGCTGCACTGTACAAATGCACAGGCAGGGGTAATCCTTTTCCCTTAATCAAACGCACAGAGTAGAAAGAAATAACAACAGGCTGCAGAGCAAATCACTAGCATAACAGAAACCATTTCTATTGAATCCCATCTCAGAAATCCTATGCAACAGGTTATGTGCAAGATAAAAAATTGCTTTGTATCTTTTTTTTAGGTCTGAGAGTCTGGTGTTACCAGCCTATGAACGTCAATTATGTTTCTGTTCACATATTCACAAAGAAGTTTGCAATAAAGTAAGGGCTAATGTATGTTCCTGAATTGTTTGTATATCTACGCCTAGTCATCTGCAATTCTGAATATAAAAGTAACCATCACAAAGTTATCAGTCTTTATATGTGTCTGCTGATTGTGGTCATCTTATCTATGCCAGTGCATTTTGTATAAAAAAATAAAGAAAGAAGAAAGAACAGGGATTAGCAGGTGCTGTTGCTGTACGTAGCCAATTTCTTGTCTGCCTCTGAGGGTTGGGATGATTTATAGTCAATGAATAATAACAATCTAAATTACTAAAATTAGTAGAAAATATATAGTATTTGTACCTGTTCAAAAACTGCATTTGGCAGAGAAAGTTAATTAGTCTGGGGTTTACCCACAAAGCACTAGTTATCCTGTCAACTGAAACAATTAGCTGGGTTGTAGTGTGCTTTTGATAAGACTGAAAGTTCTTAAAACTAAAATTTCATTTCCAGATAGTATCGGAATTTGCCTGCACTTTTAGTGAGAATTGAAAACTGTCACATTATATTGCTTCCCAGGTAAAATTATAGTTATGATAGGGATTTTAACAGCAGCTATCTAAAGGCCCGTTCAGGTTGTCTGGTGGGCTGAGCAGCTCTCTCGGCTCAAACTGCTGCTACTGAGTTAGCAGACAGTGTTGCAGGAGAAATGTATTAGAAATAATTGACAAACCAAGTTTCACTGATAGTACAAAAGTGTCCAGATAAATGAATCTGAGCCTGACTAACTCAAATCATATGGGAACAAGAGCCAACTGCCTAAAAGCAGAGGAAAGTAAGAAGGAAATGAAAGGTAATTTGGTTGTGTCATGGTATCTTTAATAGAAAAGAATACAAAATGGACAATAACAAAAATGGAAAAAAGGGCAATTCACTCTCATAAGCTATCAAAAATCTTTAGCATTAAAATCAGCTAGACTAAAGTGCTGACTGCATTGAGATTTACTAGAGGTAAAGAAAGAAAGAGGTTCTGCAAACACAGCAGATGAAAAAGAGAACAATGAAATAAGTCAGCCTATCAATTAATGGGAAAGAAAAAACATAGAAACCTGGGAGGAAGCACTCAAAGCCCTCCTTTTTCAGCCTTTGCAAAAGATGTTAACAGTGGCCAGAAACTTATGAGCCTAACATGGCTTTAAGAAACAGCCAAATAGATTTATCAAGAACTAATATATCAAACTGATTTGATTTTCTTCTTTGACAGAAAGCTTAGGCTCTGGGGAAGGAGTCAGCGTGCTGTACTGGAAACATGGATAAAGGTTGGTATCCTCTTAACTGTGTTCCTAAGCAATTGGTGGAAATACAGGCTGGAAGTAATGCTTAAAGGTGTAGTGCAACAGCCAGTTTGGGAAACTGTAGTTGAATGGCAATTACCTATAGGTCTTTAAAGTTTCTGGAAGGGTTTTTTCAATTTAATATATTTCTCCATTTCCTTTCTCTCCTTCTCTTTTTCTTTTCCTTTATCTTTTGCCAGTGAACGAAACAAGAGGAAATAATTATGATTTAGGAATTACTTTCTTTACATTTATTTTCTTTGCTGGTGAGCAAATTTTCCTAAGGTGGAGATACTCAGCACAGTAACTGAAAAATGTACAGAAAGATTACGCTCTGTGTGTTGAATATCAGGGGGAGAAGAATAAAAACAAGGTTTCCCTACATTAGTTTATGAGATCTTTGGGTTTATGGTTTGTTTTGGGTTGGTTTTTTTTAAATTTGTTACTCTTCTACTTAAAAATATGTTGTAGAGTTTTGCTTGGTTTTAACTACACAGTTCTAACTAGAGGATTAGAGGAGGCTTAATCAGTGGACAAAGTAAATTGACATTGATTTGTTCTTTCAACAAAATGGGCTTAAAGGAAGTTGATGCAAAGCTAAGCAAAACAGAAGGGTTCCTACAATCTGCTTGACACTCAGAAAATAAGTTCTCGTGCAGAAACTTTCCCATTGCATGATTTATGTTAGTATTCCTGTCAAAAACCATGACTGCTGAATAAAAATATTAAAATGCCCATGGCCACAAGCAGACTTTTTATTTTATTACTTTTGAGCTTTCTCATCTCTGTGGTTAATAATTTGACAAAAGACTTGAATTCTAGATTCAGAATGATAAATATATTAGTAATTAGAGCTCTGCAAAATAACAGTGTAAACAGAATACCCAATGAGCTTTCAGTTACGGTCTGACATACAGAGACCTTTCAAAGGAGAGAGGAACAAAGTGATACAGGATAGAGAGAAAGGGAAATGCTTGTGCCTGGAGTCCAAACTGTGACAGAGCTTGGGGTCTCCCTCTGGCTTTTTCCTCTCCAAACACACAGCCTCCTCGAAAGCGCATACAAAAGGCATGTTTCTGGGGGCATATAAACTGCATCTTGGGAGATGAGAAGCCCCTGGTCCAGGACAGAAAGAGATGGTAGACTGGGAGTTGGAAAACAAATGGGAAAGGCAAGGTCAGTTGTACCAAAGTCTGTGGACCTGTACCAAAGCTACTGTCTTTGCCTCTTCCAACTCCAACCTGGGCAGTGAATCTTTGTGCTCACACACAGTGAAGGAATGGCCCATTACAGAAATCATTTTTTTTAAAATGTATGGCATATCATATCTTGGAAAATAAGTTTGTAAAGTTTTGTGCAACTGCAAGGAAGTTTTAACTCAAAAGAAATTTCAAAAAATTAAGTGGCCTTTTAATCTAGGCCTAGGTATACACAAGAAATGGTCTCTCTCACTCTCAGTTGAAATTATGGGAGGTTCAGTTGAGTATGTGATTCACAACTGAACCTTACAATAGTGCATTATGATTCAAACTTATCTTCTCTCCTGTGCTCAGATCTAGAAAAGTCCAACTCAGCTTTTCTGAATGTTCTGAAAACCATCTTAACAAATCATAATCATAATAATCCATTCATTTCAGTGTAACATGGCTATCAGCAAGATCAAATTCTCCTTTAACCTTACTGGAGTCATAATTCTCAGAACTTGACCTTTTGAGGTACATAAGCTAGTGATCATAAATAGCAGTTGGAGACCATCTCCATAAACCTCCTTGGCAAAGCAGTAAGCTGCTGAATTGGAAACATAAGAGTAGATAATATTTTAAACATCAACAGTTGATCGTGTCTAAATTGGTCCTGTTGAGCTGTTACTTTATATTTCAGGACTGAATTTTGTACACAAGAAAGTACAAAAGCTGTGGTTTATTGTTACATCACAAATTTAGAAAAATTTGTGGGGATAAAATGGAAGTGCTTTTTCCTGGAGATAACCTGTGTCTTGGTTACTGAAAACTCTGAGGGAATACACTCGTTATTGTTGTGTGTGTTATTATTGTGAAAGCTGGTACAACTTCTCTTACTAAAGTGATTGATGGTCTTTCAGTTGTTCATTAGATTCATGAGTTTTGAATGAAAATACTAAATTCTCTAAGTAAGTTGTAGTTTCCTTTTAAAATGCTAATTTAGGAATACTTGTACTCTATCAAGATTTGTAGAGCCAACTGATATCTACAGGTTCTGTAAATCAGTATTTTTCAAATGTTTTATTTATGACATAGTTGTGAATCTTTTCAGGGAAAGAAATCCCCACCCAACAGGGCCAATGTTTCTGCAGTAGTTTTCATTTACACCTGAAAATCACTCTGTCTTTTCCTTTATTTTGGTTGGTCATTTCTTTGTGTGCACAGGAACACATGCAGCTGTTTTATTCTTTTCCATTTTTTTTTTGGTATGTGGTAATTGTTTCTGATCTACAGTTCCCATGACCACAGGACATGGCAAAGAGAAATACTGCTGACATATTAGCTCTCACATCTGGTGCTTCTCTACTTTAGATGTGAACTCTCAGCTCAGTTGTACACCAGTTAAACAAACAACCAGTAGCTACTTTATTAAGATAGAACAGATAACCAATGTGACTAAGCCTCTTTTGGACTTGGCTAAATAAACATTTTAGCTACTCATGCCTCTATAGCATTTTTTTCTCTATTCTGTTGGGGAGGTGTTCAGTGGTTTTTGTTAACTTGTTATATTTTTACATGAAACAAATCATAGCTGATGCTTGATACCTTGGTCAGTGCTTTTCTTTTTCTGAATAATTGCCAGATTCAGGTTGGATTTGGACATTTTACTGAATACCCTTGGCTGCTGAAAAGACAGGTGCTGGTTCAGATCCACACAGTGAGTACCTTTTGCTTGGACTTCTCCAGAGAGTTAAAACATGTCTTTCCCTGATTTTTGCAGAAGATTTTGCAGTGCTGGTTATTCTCCCACTCTCTGGGAAAGCAGCTGCAATTTGCCAGCATATTGTGAATTTCAAAGATGGCATGGAGTGCCCTCCCTCCTGCTGAGAAGCTCTCATAAAAATAACTAGACCTCAGTAAAATTACCCAGCAGGCCTTGGTGAAAATGAACAGAGTAGACCAATTATTAACACGATGTCAAGTGTATCATTCTACATCAATGTAGCTGCTATGACTAATATCAAGGTAAGACAGCAAGAAAGAAATTTGGGAGAAAAAAATGCTTTACCATCTACTCCAGCCTTCCTGCCCATTCTAGTAAAACAAAAAAATACAAAAATACCCCAAAAACCAGATAACAATACCTTTGCAGTGTAACATAACTTAAAATGCTGATATTACTTTCAAAAGTTTGATCCTTGTGTAGAGTGTATAAAGCAAAAATATTGCATCTAAGGAGTTGCACAGTTTGCTTATTGAACAAACCATAATTAGCCAGTTACCCTAATTTCCATTACTAGTGTTCTAGGACCTGTAATGCAATAATTAACAGACATTTCTAGTTCTAATCGTTATTACAGAATGAAATAGGAAAACTGGTAACTCCCTGCCTGCTACTCTGGTTTTAGGCTATGGACAAGTGTCTTGCCATCTGTACTCTAGAAACTTTAATGCAGAAAAAAGTAAATTCTCACCCTGTAAATAAATATCTTAATTCTTGTAATATTCCATGCTCATAAGTAATTTCACCTCTGTGTATTTTCATAGTCCTGATTAGGGTTTTTTACCCTGGGTTTTTGCTCAGAAACATTGTGTCGTGCTATGGATCCCATGCTGGGGTTGTGTTATGCTGCCAGGGAGCGTCCTCATGCTGCGTTGCTCCTTTCATGCACAGGAAGCAAGGGGATTATTCCATAGCTACACACTTGCATCTCTGGAGTTGTCAGGCTGTCTGTATATATTGTATACCTCTGCTGTCGTGTACAGTAGGATTTCTGGATACCCAGCATTCTGGCTGGAGGTGTGGCCACTGCTGTGAAAAGGTCTTGGACATCCTGAAATCAAACATAAATGTTTGCAATTCTAATTCCAAGTGGTTCAGGATTCATGGGGAGAAAAAAAAAAAAAAAAAGAGATATTGTGAAAGGAAGTAAAATATATCATAGGCCTAGCCCACAAGTTTCTTTTTCTTTTCATCCTACTTTGCTGCCTTAGCACTCCTCCCTATGCCACAGCTCTGCTCCTGACCCACCTGGAAATTGATGGTCTTATACTGTTTTGCAGCTCTGCCTCATTCTACTTTCCTTACACCTTTGTAAGAACTAAAATTGATTTTATGTGTATGGGCATTATAAAATTGCTTAATATGCAGTAGTACAAAAAGATATAAACTCTTTTCTGTGAACTTTAATATTATTCACATCAATATTTTCATATGCACTGGTAATCATCTATCTGAGGCACAGTGGCAGGAATCATGCATTATCGAGATGATGGAGTGCTGTCTTTACCAGAAAATATCAGAGATTAGGAAGTTATTGAAAAGAAATCGCAGAAAGTTTAGAGACTGGCTTCCAACAGGATATGAAAATGAAAGTTCTTAATAAATTGTCTGTATTTAAATGCAAACACTTTTACATACACATTTGTGTAGCTACAAGTGTATATGCTTATGGATATGCTCTAGGTTTTCTGAGAAATGGAATTTTGTTTGTTATGCGTGAGTTTGGATGTCCTGTTTCATTTACAAAGAAAGATGTTCCAGGAGTGCTGGGCATTGTAAGAGGCAAGAAATATTTTTTGCAACCATTTTTATAGCCTACAGTATACCACTTAATTAAAATAAGCAGCATGAGTTTAGAGTGCTCACTAGCTCAGTTTGCATTCCTCATGTCCATCTGTGTGTTCACAATTCTTGAACCTGTTGCTCTAATTCACACATATTTAACAGAGGGGAGGATGCCTCAATATCAGTTAATTTCAGTGGCATAGCTGGTCAGTTCAAGGAGAGAGGCTCTATCAGTGCATTCTTTGAGGGAACAGTTGAATGTTGAGATCAATTATTATTAGATATCAAAAAGAAGAAAGAAAAGCATTTTTAAAATGCCCCAGGTGTAGGAGAGGCCTCAGTCAGAGCTAGCATCAAAAGCAGTTAATTATAGAACACATATCTGAAAGAAACAAAGCTGGGAAAGGGATTGGGTTAAATTTATTTTGGGTGTTGGAATCTTCCAATTCTGCTTGTGTCTTCATTTAAATCAGTTTAGTTTCCATGCTATACATAACATAAAGTCAGATATACACTTTTTTATTTGTCTTTGCTGCATTTATTTACGGTCTTTGCAAAACTGCATATTTCAAATGGACACAAAACATTGATTTTCATTTCTTTGTTTTTCCCCTGTGGCAAATTATTGTAAGGAAGTGCTCAAAAAGAATAAGCAAGGAGGATAGGTGTATATTTTGTTACAGTTTATAGTAGAGAGGCATGCCCAGTCAATTATGAGTAGAATTTACAATGAGGTTAGTAGCGAAAAATATTCTTAATGCTCAATTATGTTTTAACTTATACATAACTTCCTTACAGAAGTTGTTTGAATAGGTATATATTTCCTTGGAAGAAAGAAGACCAGTAAAACTGAGAATAGCAAAAATCAATATGTGGTCATGTTATTTAGAAGAGTTCCTTGTTATACACCCAGTTTGAGACATCTGATGTGGAGGTTATAAATATTCACGTGATTTTAATGGACAATAAATGCTTAAATGCCTTTATGAATTCCAACCTATGCAGCTCCTTGGCTACTACTCCAGAACTTTTTGACCAGTATGTATGTATGTATATCCATGAGATAACCACTGGTTTTAGTTGAAATCATAAATTCTGGTGATGATGCTGAAAAAGCTTTTGTATCCAGCTCATTCTTGACTAGTTGGGTTGCTTATGGTATATCATCAAAGCCTTTTTCAAAGGGAAGTAGATGTGACTAAACACCAGGTAGAGCAGATTTTTTTTGAAAGTCAGGGCTGCTTCCAAGGTGTTTTATGTGATAAACATCCTGGCAATAGAGAGGGATGATGTGGTGCAGATAGGAGAGTGGCTACTGGACTACTTAGTAAAATGCCTGTTAAATTGAGTTCTTCCAAAATTAATATATGCTGAGATTTCCATATCTAACCTTCCAAATCATTATAAATATATCTTGAATTTCAAAGTCCTATATTCCTATCCTTAGAGCATGAGCAGAGATTGGTTTGTCTGGAAGGTTAGTGTAAGGGAGGCTTATAGCTGCTTTTGTATCTTTAAAACCTGATTTAGCTTTGAAAATAATTTGTATTTGAAATACTGAGATATATCAAGCTACTAACTCTTATGCTTTTCTTGCATTCAACTTTTAAAGCTGCTATTTTATTTCCATCTCTGAAATGAAATGTCTGACTGAAATGTCATCATCTCCATTTTGTTTCATTTCTACCTTCTAGCAAAGGATTTGATGTTCACACTAAGTATATTTTATATTCATAACCTTACTCAGCTTTAGGGTGTTTCACCTATTATCACCTATAATGCTATTTTCATCTAGTGGGGGCTGCATCATTTTTTTTCGTCATTATTGAGAATTTTGAACTATGTCTGAGTTCTAAGAGATCACGTTGAGATGGATGGTTATTTGAGCTGCTGCTGTCCTTGCTTTGCTTGAGAGTCTGAACAGGACTAATTAGAGACACAGACATACATAAAAAGGACTCAAGTAGTTTTCAGGCTGATATCTCCAAATTCTTAGGTGACTTTTAGGAACTATGAAAGGTAACTTTAAAAAGTATTAAAAAGAGTTAACTCGGCTTATTATGGGATCTCACTTTTATGAACTTTTTTTTATATAATTGATGAACTCTTGGAGTTGAAACTCTTACCAAATACAGTGAATAAAATACTTCAAATCATATCTAGGTATAATGAGCATAATTGTCATCAGCTTGTGCTCTGCATAAGAAATTTCACTGTGGTTTGTGAATGTATTGGTGGATGAAGAAATTATTTTCTTAGGTGCTTAGGAATAAACAACAGTGTTGTCAATAAATTCTCAGCAGTTGAACATTATTCATCAAAAGGACCATCATTTTGAGGAAGCTGAACCAATGAACTCCTTTTAACTTTGAATAATCCATCATTTTGAATGTTCTCATGTATTCAAACTTTACAAATGACTGCAGATTTTTGAGTGTAATTACTAGTGTATTCATGGAAAAAATTCTCAGCTACCCCTTGAAATGTCATTTATACTTCTTTTCTCACTTAAAGAAATGTCGACTAAATTTTGTCAGTTCAATCTATTGTTGAGTAGTTAGAGATGTATTGGAAGCATAAAATTGAAAAAGCATAAAGAAAAAAAATATTATGTCCGCTAGTATACATATGTTTTTATTATTCAAATACAAGTGTGCTTATATTTTAATTCCTAGAAAGTATTAGAAGTACTTATATATGCAATAACACATTTTTTGTGTTATCCTGGCAAGATATTTTTTAATTTTTTTTTTTTTAAATCAAAATGTGTTGAATGAATATCCAGTAATGGTTCAGGTGCAGAATATGTTTACAGCACTGAAACTGGGTATTGTCATAAAGCACTAGGAAATATTTTGCATTAACCAAAATTTTTGATCTAATAACAAAATATAGATCCAGCTATTTCAGAATATCTAGTGAATTTGCATTGCTTTTTGCTGAATTCTGAAGAATGTATAAAAATGTATAATTCTGAAATCATCCCAAAGCTATTTTCAACACATTTTAAGCAACATGTTTGTGATGGCCTCTTGCAAAAGGCCTTTTTAGTTAATTGCATTCAATTATATTTTTGTAATTTAGTAAGCTTTAAAATGGCTTAAAATCTATACGTTTTCTCTGTACTATGAACCTGTTGTTAACTCTGTAGTGTTTCCATAGCTAAAGATAATATGCTGATTCATATTAAATCTCTTATCTCCTCTGTTAAATCCAGATACAAGTGTAAGCGTTTATACTCCCATTGCTAATTCTAGATTCTGGTTTATATACTGGGAAAATAACATATTTCTGTATATTAATTGGTGATATGATAAATGGAGTGGGCAGTGATGTGACAGCATTTATTAGTTAGTTATTTATTTAAAGCAGAAAGGACAAGAATAATTACTAAAAGATTTTGTAAGATTGAGTGACTGTAGTAAAATGGTAGGTGAAATTCAGCATGCATAAATATAAAATGATGCAGAAGAAAAAAAACAGTTTGAGATCCACATATAAAATTATGGTATTTGGGCTTATTAACTGTAAAGAGCAAGACCTTGGGATTGTTATAGATAGTGCTGATGAAAAGCATCAGCTCAGTGTTTGGCAAGTGTCCAGAACAAATCACTTTTTAGGAATTGCTAGGGAAATAATAGAGCAGAAATAAATTAATAAGTTGTTATGTCCCTGTTTAAATACATTGTTCATCCTCGCTGGGAATGCCATGTGCTTTTATGGTGCCTCTCCCATCTCAGAAAGGATGTATTGAAATTTAAAAGCTTTAAAGAAAGGAAATAAAGATGATGAAATGTCTTGCATATATTAAATGGCTAATGGCTTGGGATTTTAGTTGGAAAGGAGACAGTTTAGAGGAAGATCTTAGATAGCTTTGTACTTAGTATATACATTTTTAGTTAGTTTGTAAATATAAATATATTTAATGTGACATTTGCAATTCTTTCATTTTCTTGTCCTTTATTGTGACTGCTTATGTTTTCTTTATGGAAGCATGCAACTAAGGGAAAGATAGCTGTTATCTAACAAGGACTTCATGTGTTATAGATTCTTCTTTATCAGAAGTCAATGTCAAAAAATCCCTGTAGGATATATAAATACACTTCTATATGGTATGGAAATTAATTTAAAATATAGGATTAAATCCTGTGTATCACAACATTAGTGTTTGTTTCAGAGGGACTGCACATTTGAATAAGAACATTATCCATAATCAGCAAGTCCTTTCAAAGCTTGGATCAATGCCAGACTAAAAGTTCGTTCTCCATTCTTATCTCTTGGAGCTAAAGGAAGGCATGAAACAAGAGGAAAAAAAAATTACAATAGGCATTCTTATCAGGTGGTTTAATCAAGTGAGCTTTTATCTCTCCACTTTGTTGGAAAAGAGGAGAACAACCTAACTTTTTTGCATCTTCTGACCTTGTAAATTAGACAGGCTGGACTGTTGTATGACAGTCTGAGAAGATAACCGTCTCTTTTCCTATTCTGAGTGAAAGGACACATTTATCTGCAAAGAGAAAAGCAGAAGGACACTGTATTTACTTTAAGAAGGATAGGGCAGACTGGTGATAAGCACACTGACTGGTCTGAGAGAGAAGGAGCAAGATCTTCTGCTACTCTATTTTACTGTTCTTTAGTTCATTGCGTAATTTCATATACAGGTTTTTATATATGTGTATATATGCTAGTAGGAATCTTTTAGGTTTAAAAAAAAAAAAATAATGCAGAAGCAAGAAATGGTGATAAAAATTTGCCCTGGAGGTTGTATAGGGGCACTGCTGGTGGCAGGGAAGCTCTAGTATCCTGAAGCACACACATGTTACATCCCCACACTTTCAGTACCTAAACCTACATTGTCTGGTTATTTGGGAAAGAATAGTTTATAGAGAATTGTAAGGAGAATTTTTCAAATAAATCCTTTTTCTTTTTCTTTTAAGCTACTCAGAAATATTAAACTACATTTTGACCTTATCTACCTGTGTTCATTTTGTTTTACTCTTCTGTGTAATTGAGGTGATAACCTCAGTCCTAAATACCCCATGCATTTCCATCTTTTCAATTTCCTCTCCCTTTTTCCATACCTCAGTTACAGAAGGGTTGTGTGGCAGAGTGTAATTTTAATTCCACTGTGCTCTGAATGACCTCAGAGCTAGAATAGCTGTGTAACTTTATAGCATTTCCCTTGCTGAAAATAAATGCTGCACAGAAGGCTCCCTCCATGATTCAACGTTGTAGAAATAAAAACGTTTAGATCACAGAGTATTTTGTAAGGATTTAGTGAACTTCTTGGCAGTTTTGCTCCTGGGAAAAGCAAGTGAAGGGGGCAAGAAAGGAGATCTGTACCAAATGAGAAGATGTAAGAGATACTGGAAAGAAAAAAAGACTAGGAACCTTGCTGCTCTTGATATAACAGAGTAAAAACTGATGGTCTCAAAATGTTTGTTGAAATATTGCCTAGAGAAACAAGTCATTTTTAACACCTGCAGCTGATCCAAAATAAAGTAGGTTTACCTTCTACTCTTTTGCACTAAAAATTTCCTCCTTGAACTAATACTAAAGTAATTTCTTCTAACAGATTTATCTCTTTCAAGCCCTTAGAGTCTACTGTATTCATTGAAGTCTGTCTTTCAGAATTTTACAGCTTAAGTACTTTTTGTGTCAGTGTTACAGCACATACCTAGAAAGTAAGAATTAAAAATTTCAAGTTGTGAAAAATCTATTCCTTTTGATAAATTATTATAAAAATTAGTAACTGTTCCAGTAAAAAGGATGTACCTTTTTCTAGATGGGACTTCAACTTCTAGACTGACTTACTTTATGTACTTTTTCAGATATCTCTCTCTCTCTCTAAGAAATTAACCAAATTACCATGCAGATAGATTATGATGATTAGATTTGTTTCCTATGCTTTGTCACCACCCCTACCCCACTCTGATAATCAAGTGTTTTGGGAAATGGGTATTTACACTTAAGTTAGATGAACTTCATTTGTCCATCTTCCAAAACACCTTAACAGGAAATAAGGCCAAAATAGACATACAATTGCAGAGGAAATTTGAAAACTATGACCAGAAATCAATTTGCAGGAAAAGACTTTCCTGTTTTCACTTGTATCGATTTTTAAAATGTCAGCCAAAAGAAAGAGATGAGTTCATTTTATTGGCATCACACAAAAAATGGAGGGGTTTATTTTCATCATGTCATAACAGATTCATGTTGTTCCAGTTTGTATTTGGGAAGATGACTGTCTGGCATTTGACATTGTGCTTGTTTACTGCAGTGGAAGTATTACTGATTGTCTGAGAAGAGCTTGAAATGAACCCCAGCTTGCATCTGGAACTTTAAGCTTGAAGCATTTAAGGTAGAGTTATATTTACAAAGGTAACATCTGAGGGGAAATAAATAATTATTATTTTATGGTGTTTTCTTGATTCACAGTTCTAATTCTCACATTGTTTTATAAATTTATGTGAAATTCTATCCAAGAAGCCTCTTGAATGCAGACTTTCAAAAGCACTGTGTACTACTAATCTTGGAGTTTCTTTCAAATTGTTTATGAAAAATCCAGTCCTGTCTACCCATAACTTAAAGAGAAAGAACAATGCACAAGTATTAATTCTGTCTCTCGGAACAAATTTTAGAAATTGACTTGTGAAAACCTGTAGTCTTTTCTCTATTTTAAATGCTATTTCTTGCAGACTAGGTCAATTTGTATTTTTTAGCCTGAGAAGTTCTTTCCATGGCTGAATGAAAAAACGGTTTCAGAGAAATTAGATATAAGTCATTGTTTCACACCAGAGTAGTTATCTCTCTCTTTGTCCTTGCTAGTGTTGAGGGTTGGATTCTGCTTTTTAATTTGTCTTTTCCTTCCAAAGGTTTGCAAGGTTTTTCAGTTACTTTGAGATCAAAACTTTGGCTAATCCCGGGAAAAGCAGGAAAACATGTTGCTACAGATGTTATCACTGGGTAAACAAGTGGTCTCTCTGTTACCACTTACTGACAGCTTGTGTGACAATATTTTCTATTCGTATTCCTAGAAAACTTGTTTCTCAAAATATTTTTCCTTTTGCTTGAAAAATGTTTCAAGCTGAATGCATTCACTTGGATGTTGTCTGGCCTCCTTGGAGCAATTCCATTTTGAGTATCTTCTACATCCTGCTTAGTTTAGAAGCCAGAATTTGATGAAATTTCCTGGAATTTTGTCAGTTCTACTGCTTCAGCTGGTTAAAGACCTAATTAACCCTTTAATTTTCTTTTTGAATTCTTGGCAAGTTGACTCAGACTTTTGTGAATCAGTCTATTAGCCACAACTGGCTTGTGGATATCAGCCCTTGATATATGAAATTTCATATAGCAAGAGCTTGGTATGTTAAATTCAGTTTATATAAATTACATTATATAATTCTTTTCTGTCTTTATAGCATGGCCAACACTTTCCAAGCTGAAGTCAACCCTGTGTAGGCTGTTTGAAGTCCTACTGAGAAGAAGGAACATTTTAAATGGAAAGCCATCACAGCTGAGCACATGGTAGAAAATCAGTACCTTAAACTTTGCTGAAAGTGGGGAGGTAAGTTCCCTGAATATCATGAGATATTCAAGAATACTTGCTCAAGTTTATTTAGTTCAAAAAGAGAAAAGCCTTAAGATTTAATGGAGTAATTTTTACCAGATCAAGAATTTATCTCCTTTCTTACAGAGGAAACACACATCCTAACAACAGACCAAATCAGCCACATTTGACTCATTCTTGTTAGTGAAGTCATCCCATTGCGTTTATTTAAAAATTGCTTTTTCACTTGCTGAAATCTTGGGGGTGGGGGCAGGGGAAAATGCCTTTTCTGGAACCATACATTTGCTTACTTAAATTATATGCACTTGCAAAAACCTTTCGGGACAAAATTGCTTTCTCCTTCTTGGATTACCATTGACTTGAAAACTTTCCTGTATTCTACAAAAAATTATTATTTTCAATTACTCATTTAAAACATTTCCTGGGGTCATTTTGTGATTACCACGTCTGGTTTCCAGAAGGTTTATAAATCTCTGGGAGGCTCTCAATCTTTTCACAGGCATAATTGCAGATGCGCCCATCTGTTCCCTTTTAATTTACGTCTTCCATCTTTATCTGCATTTCTTATGCATGGCAGTGGGACTCAGCAGTTGGTGAAAAGGTGGTAGTCCTTGATATTGTCATGTCTGAAGAAAATAAAAAAATTTGAAACTTGAAAAATACATTGTAATAAATATGTGAATGATTTCAAATTCAGTTTGTGAACAAAAATGGTAAAAACTACAAACCCAACTTAACTCATAAAGCTAAATTCCTATATACTTTGTTGTAAGTATGTGTTTTTCAAAGTAATTAAATATTATGGATCATTGCTGGACATGAACAGTAGGACCATTACTGCATTTGTAAACCAGCATTGAATGAGAAGAATTCTCAACAGAACTCTTGGAAAATTTCAAATACCTGAAAAAAATCTTCTTTTTTGGAAGGTCCTGATTTGGAGCAGGCATGCCGTGATGTTTGTGAAAGCAACAAATTGGGGAAGTCCCTTACATGTATCAGTGCCTGAAGTTGTTAAATTGATTTGTACCTTTTAGGCTTAGAATAAGAGGGGTGGGGAGGTTTTATAAGATCTTCAACTAAATTCCCAGCTCAGATAGAAAAAACAACTGAGAGAAAAAAGCAAAGTAGTTGCTGAGAAACTTCTCAACATCGCCTTCTTTTGAGGACTGGTCTGACATGGATTTGAATATTCTTTGGTACATTTTCGTTCAGTTATCAGCAATGTGAGGGCCTCACTGATCATAAAAAGGATTTAACAGCCCTGTGGACCCTGTGTGGGCTGCCTTACAGGAATCTTTTCTCCTGAAGCCATTGCAAAAGCTGCTCCTGCAGCATAAGGAGGGGACAGGAAGGCAGTAACAACCTCGCTTGCCCAGGAGAGAGGGGTAGAGGTTAAGTGGAATAGGAAAGAGCCTCTTTTTCTCAGGTGACAGGACAGTTGGGAACCACTTCTCCAGATGTTGCTGACTGGTTTAGCAACCCAGAAAATCTCCAGCATTCTGCCTTAAATTTCCAGAACACAACAATGGGACCAAGGAATTTGCAGAAATCTAGTTAAGTTTTCTTTATTTCAGTTCAGCATCCCCTCCCATCATTCAAATAAGTTATATCAGAAGGTTTTATTCAGACTACATTGAAAATGCAGAGTTGTCATACAGCATGTAGTCCATAAATTTACTCACTACGTACACACATGTAAAAAGCATATACATGTATGTACAGTTGGTGAAGGTTAAATATGAAACCAGCAAATACCTGGTGACCTTTCAGTTTCGATGACCAAATTACTCATGAATTACAGAACTTTTAGTGCATTATTAGCCATTCAATAAAATTTTTGCACTTCATGTGCTCTTTACGTGCCACATAATTTTTTTTTGGAGGGTGAGTGGGGATAGAGGGGGCACCTTTCTAACTTTGCAGTATTTAAGGTTTTTATAAAGTGTAATATAGGTGTTCTTGGAACACAGACACACTGGTGGAGAAATTCTGTACAAGGAGTCTAAAGTAGAAAATGCTTCTCTCTCAGCTGATGACAGCTGGTGTGTTTTTTTCACTTGTTTGTTTCTCTTTTTGATGTCTTCTGGCATGAGCTGTTCCAAGCTACAAGGGAAGGCAGATCAGCAGATGGAATGTAGGTGAAGCAGACAGTTCCATGACACAATTCATCACTTGAATGTTGTAACCCTCTCAAAGATTTTTTTAATTTTTACCTGTATTTTTATACTGCCAAAAATAAAAAGGCAGTTTCTGTCATTATTCTGTAATTTTTTTTACATTGGAGCACTTCATAGCAGTTGGGTACAGTATTAGTATCCCTATTTTATAAGGTAGGACATGATGCATAGGGATTAATGCCCATGTCCAGTTACATTAGAGCTGAGTTACTTCTGTGAGGCCATAGCAAAAGGTTGTGTCATGGTAAGCTTCCTGGGTGTTAGGGTAATATCCTAAGGTAATGTTAGGCCCTTTTTAGGCTCTTCTTAGGCTAACAGTCCTGTACTCCTCTTTTAGTGAGGAACTGTGAAAACTGCATGCCTCAGGCAATTATTTGTTAGGTATGAAATAGATGCAATTTGTTCATCGTTCAGATTTTTTATTCGGATTCAATTCAGTTTGGGAAACTTCAATCCACAGTGCTGTAAGGGCATTCTCTGATAAATATTGCTCTGTATTTGCTTTCCTAACATCCGATCCTTGGACAACATTGGGAGCCATGTACTAGACTAGAGGTATCTTTTATCTGCCCAGAGGACTGTTCTTGTGTCCTTATGTAGTGATTGACTAAATCTTGCCGGTCGGACTGCTCTGCATTGCGGTGCCCTGGCAGACAGGCTGCAAGGCATCACTGCATACGTAAACTAAGCTGTGTAGCTCTCCCCCTTCTCAAGGGCTACAGCTCTCATAACAGAGTTGATTAGAATGAACAATCCTCTGAAGTACATCTATAGGCATTTTCTGCTTCCAATACCTATCTAGGTATGCACACAGTCCTCAGCAACTTATAGCATTTTTTTTTTCCATTGCATTACTACCTATCCACTTTTATAGTTGGGGAATTGAGATAAAAAACATCTGCTTGAGGGCAAGTAGGTTAAGACTGTCATGAATCAGAACAGAATGCAGTATTTCAGTCTTACTCTGATCACCTATCCACTTCTCTCATAATGAATTGCCCTTCTCTCAGCCAGAGGGCTGGAGAGCCTCATCCTTGCAATTCTGCTTCTTCTCAGTGTGGAGTTCTGCATGTGTGTACAGACAAATGTAAAATAGAAAATAAGATTAGTAAAAAATGAAAATCACCAAAAATAAACCTCATCTTTTCAAAGTGTCTAGCTACTCAAGGAGTGACTTTTTGTTCAGAAATACCAGTATTACAAACCTAATTTTGTTAAGAGTTTTCTTTTCTCATGAGCAATTTCCAATTAATGCACAATATCACTGTAGCATGCAGCATTTAACCTCTCACTAATTGCCACTAATGACATGTAACTGCGTCACTAGTTTTTTGTAATAGATTGAGTAATGGTTTTAAAACAATTCCTGAAGTAGTTCTCTTCTACTTTATCAAGGAAAGGTGATAAAATACATGCAGTAATTTTAATTGATGACCTCTTCATTTTTGGAGTTAGCTGATTACTTGAAGCCATTGTTCTTGAGCATAGTGTATTAGAGTGATTTCTATTTTGTGCAAATGTGACATACTTTATATAGCAGCTGTCTCATAGTCTCCTTTTGTTCTCTGTAACAGTCATTTTGTGAATTCTGTGTTCGTTAGAAGCTAGATTGAGGCCCTCATGTGCATTGTTGTTAGGACTCAAGATAAGAAACATTAATTAGTTTTGCAAGTTCCCCTGTTTTTTTGATGTGTGATAGTGTAAAAATTAAATAATGGACACCTTCTCTCGGATGGAATGAGAGATTATTGGAAATTATTATCAACATGCAAAGAAGGTATCTAAAATGAGAGTAGGTCTCAGTTACTTCTATAAAGCAACGCCAATTACAGAGTTAAAATCTAGATCTTTATCTCTGTTTCTGACAAAATCAAATGGACTGAGAAGGTGCTTGGAATTAGACTAAAACATAGTATAGAATTTCACATTTTTTTACAGTTAACAAGAAAAGACTTAAACATATACTACTTAAAAAATGTAGCTATTTTTTACATTTAAATTATTCATTCTAAATTAACAGATAATCTCCACTTCATTGACGTCTTTCACATTTCTGTGTAATGAAAATCCAACTGTGAAGTTTCAGGCTCCTAAAAGCTAGCCTAATGGACACCATTTAATTAAATGGGCTGTGCAGCTCTGTCAGCGATCAGCATACTGCAGGGCCTTGTAATTTAGCAATCTGCAGAGGAATAGAATGAGATATGGAATAAAAGGCATGATTTTCTGCTGCAAAAGCTTGGGGTTTGTAAATACATCAGAAGTTACCTTGTGGAATACAGGGTTGTCAGTTCTAGTCCTCTCCACTGGAGGACAGTCTGCCATAATGTCTTGCTCCCTGAACTGGCAGTGGTACTGGGCTGGAAGGAATCTGCCGAATCTACCTCCTTCAAGGGAGGGAAAGACAAGATTACTATTCCTACAACAAAACTCTGAAGTTTAGGCCAGAGGCATTATAGCCATTATCTGGGGTTTTCCACAAAGGCAAAGTGAGTGCCTTCTCCAGTCTTACTAATTTTCCATGATACCTAGAGATGGAAAGAATCAGTAAAAATAAGAATCTGGCCACAAAGTCCAGGAAAGTAAAAACATCTCTATAGGATTTGGGCAGATTTATATGGAGACTGTCCAGGGACAGTCTGGTTGGCCAGTAAAATACTGAGAAGTAAAAATTCCTTTTGTTAAGTCTGCAAAGAAGCCTGAGATAACTGAGAAGGAATTGAAGACAAAGGTGTAGAATTGAAGACAAAAGTAAATAAGCTCTAAAAAAACCTACTCAAGGTCCTGATTAAGCTCCAACCAATAACTTTCTTGGATAGACCACAAGGATATCACAACTTCATGCCTAGTGTTGTTTGTTTTAAGAGTCACCTGAACCATAATTCTCCTTACAGAATTCAGTCAGTCACTGTCCCATTCCTGCAGTATTGGACAGAGTTTTTTACCCAAGGGTCTGTTGAGTATAGAGAGTATATTGCATTTTTGCTTTCTTTTCGTTTGTGGTTTGTTGTTTTGGGTTGGTTTTGGGGGGTTTTTTTTTGGCTTGTATGTAAAGGATAACATTTGTTGTGCCTGGCTGTACCTTTGAACATTTCATCCTCCTCAAACAACTTGCCTTAAAGTAATTTATTCTCCTGCAGGGTATGAGCATGCAAGAGACTGAGGACTCTCACTGTAATTCAGAAAGCACCATGGGGATATGCTCAACTTTACATCCTGCACAGTTAAACGACGGTATAATGTTTGAATTAGTTGGATTTTAGAGATCAAAACACTCGAATTCAACTCTTAATGCAGATTTCCTCTTTGACCTTGAGTAAATCACATGTAATCTCAGGCTCCATTTCCTTGCCTGGAAGATGAAGGTAACTAGCGTTCTGCTTGATAGGCAAGAACTGCAAAGACTGTGAGGTATTTTGGTAATGAAAAACATGGGTATACATATACTCACACCTATTTACAGCCTAATGAACAGGGGGATGCATATAGACTCTCCCCGACTGCCCTCTGCACTAGGCAAACAGATTTAGAAGCCACAGAACATATTTATCTTTGTAAATGCCATCTAAGTATTTCTGAAACATATTCACTCTTTTTAACTCTGTAACAGATAAAGAAAAAAAATATCTTAGTGCTCCTTGTATAGGCTAGACAAATTTTTTTAGTATCTTTCATGTATGAAGCATTTGTCAAATCTGGCCTAAAAATGAAGTATTTGACAAATACATGACAAGTAAGGGGGAGAGGTCCAGCAGATGAGTCCCAGGGAACTAAAGTTCACATTTGGTAATGTAAGGTTAATGCTTGAGTGGTTTCATCTTATCCTACTTCTACAAACAGGGATTTATTGTTCTTTCCTTGCTTCTCCTTGTCAATGACAGGTAAGGAGTTGAGAGATTAAAATTTATCTTAAGAACCTCAATTCAGTAGAAAATTACACTTCAAGGTAAAGCAAGACCACTAAATTCTTTTCAATCAGGCACATTTTTTTTTTATTCTGGCATAATTCAATATTCCATGCTCAGAAATTTATGTTTTAAAAAAAAAAAAAAAAGCAAACCTAAATTGAAAATTGATTAATCTCTTAAAGGAGAAAAGGGTTTCCATTAGCTGAAGGGATGTCATTTTCTGCTTTGGATTATTCATTAATGTGGTCAGATTTTATAACACATACTGCCTTGACAGCTTGTTCTTGAGATTCTCGGAAATTGCTATAGTTTACAAACACTATTTTTTATTAGTACATTACAGTTTCCCCAAATACACTTGACTGAGTATGTGATAACATGAGCACTAGCTGTAAAATACTGATTTCTCTGTCATCTCAGAACAGCTTGACTCTATCAGCTGGCATGTCAGATGTTCTCTAGCCATGTGTTTGACTGAGGGAAGAATTCTGGGAGTGCCACAAAGCTTCTCTTTATTGAATTTGCTTCCTTTACTCTTATTATGTATGTTTATGATGTTTGATAGACAGAAAAGGTATCTATTCTCTCTGCCTGTCCCACAGGTGCATCAACATTAGTCCATCCCAAAACACATTCAGGTAATATGTTAGATAATTCTCCAAAAGAAATGTGTTATTTTATTCCAGCATTTTCATGTGTTCCTGAGTATATGGAAGGAGAAGTTCTTTATTGAATTCTGCTATTGAATTACAGAAATTTTCACTGCTACTGTCAAAAAATGGTTTAAATTTCAACATGGAATTTCTTTTGCAGATCACATTGATTCTTCCACTAAACTATGATCATTTTTATTTGCCTTTCTTTTGGCTTCATTGCAATATATAGAGGAGGTGGTTATGTGGCAGTATAAGGGCAAGTATTTGCATTTTTGGCAGTCAGCAGGCCTAAAAGTCTGTGTTAATCATAAAAGCAGTTGTATCACTTGACATCAAAGGCCAAAACCTCTTTGCTTTATTTGCATGAGCAGCCAGTTTTAGAAATTAACATGAACATTGCTTTGAAAAGTCAAGTACCATGTAGCCTGAAGCTTGCAAGCAAAGAAATAATACCCAGAAATATGTAATGTAAACATGAAAATTTTACTACTTTAGAAAAATTTACTATTTATGTTTCCATACCACTATTGTAGCAATTGTAATGCGGTAAAATCAGCAGAAAAAGGACGCAGTGGAGGTTACAACTTTTGAGTCAGAAACGACCAGTGTCATAACTCTCCTGGTCCAGGATAGAATCACTCTCAAGAGACAATATACCCTAAATTATTTATTTCTGTCTCTGTCCATTCAAAAATTTGTGTCTATGTCTTCATATTTTCATGTGAATCATCTTACCTATATATTAGATATGTATATGTGCATACACATACGTGTTTCATAATGAAGCATCTTGAATTCATGAAGGAAATTTAATGGTGTCTTACAAATAGATTTCTTTATAATTCACAGAAATCTCACAATCTTACCTACAATTAAGCAATAGAATCCTGTTTTCAATGAAGACAATAGCAAAACACTGTTTACTTCAGCAGAGTTGGTTTGCAAACGAAACTGTCTAGTAGTTTTTCCAAATTGCTGGCTATATTTCCTCTAGGTTTTTTTTTTCTTCTTCTCAAATCTACTAAGCTTTGTTTATTATAGTCTTACTATTTTAAGAAAATCCATTGTATCAACATGGACAAGATTATAGATCAATTTGATATCTTTAAAAATACTTTTCACAATTATCATGTTAATCCTTGAAAAACATGTTATCATCTAATCATCCTAGAATCTGAGTTAGTTTTCCCTGAAGGCAGGCTGGATTTGTATGTTAGTCTGAAGCCTGAAAAGAAAATTTTATGTGCTTTTGAGCTGTCTATTAAGAATGTAAATATCAATGGATTGTGGCCTCCAGGGCATGACATAAACAATCAGATGAGTAACAACCTTATTTATTTTGCCTATATTCAAAATACATTTTTCCTTTTTGGTCCCCAAATGAAAACGTTGATAAATTGATGTATCTGCTTATATAAGTAGTCTATAAAACTGGTACTTTTCAGTTCATTGTCAATATAGGGAGGTGTCTGAATAAACTGAGTGGTTGAAATGGGACAAGACTTCAAAAAAAAGCCAAAGTTAAATACTAAATCTGTATTCCAGTTAGACAGCTGTGCAAACTAAGGTTTCCTGAACTTCTTTCATTGTCCCCCATATATATTTGCATTACTCTTCTCAAGAAAACTTGGCAGGACTCTTAAGCCTGTTTCCAATTATTTTCATCCCCAGCACAAGCATAGAGAATGGATTTCCAGACATAGAGTGCATGCACAGAAACAAAAAGATATGAACATGCTGATTAGTGATGGTAATTTCCAACTTGTGGCAAAGCATTTACTTGAATCACCATAGGAGAATGCAACTGGGATAATAAATAAATAAAATGGAATAAAAGAAAAATAATAAAATAAATTAGGGTTATATTCAAAAGGTTGGAACGATAATACAGCTTTTAGAGGAAATAAGTTATTTTACATGGTGCTTAAAGGATTACTGAACAAAATAATTTGATCAAATTAATCAAATTATTTATGTGCTGGTCATTGATTTAAGTTAATTTGAGTTGTTTTACAGTGATCTTCTCACCTCAATTGTCATATTCTCACCAGAATCTACTGTGCTGTGTAATAGAGGAAAAGCTTTTTCTTTCTTAAATTGATTATTGGAAATCATACCTTTTGACACCGCACATAAGGGAAAAAGTTAACCACAGCATGGTACCTTTTATTACCCTAGGAATGTTTACTGTAAGAGCTTATATTTGAATTCTTTTGGTTAGCTTCCCAATATAGGAAATGTAATGACAAAGATCTGGGCTTGTTAAAGAGAATATTCTGTTTCATTTGCAATACATCTGTTGTGACCCATACAAACATCTAAGTGGTAAAGACAAACCTTCATATATTTAACAAAAACCTTTCCTTTACACCTTGCAACCAAATCAATAGTAGGTTTGTCTTCCCAGAAAATAAACTTCCTCTCTTGCTCAGTGAACACTCTGAGAGTAACCTGCATCAGAGTTGCTTGCTAGTGTGATCCTGCAGCATTAAAAATTCCATTATGCTGTATTTTTCATATTTTGGTGCTCTTTTCAAAAATTACGATAAGGAATGAGAAGTGTGATCCTAATGAATCTTTACAGGCTGATAGAAATTGAGAATGAAGAAGGGAAATGTGATAAGCTGAATCTTTTTGCTTTATTTGGCTCCAGTAGGGACACTGTCTTCCACAATGATAGGGAAACATTCCCAGAAACCCACTTTGAAAATGAAAAGCCAAATAAATCACACACAAAAAATAAATTTAAAAAAAAAAAAAAAAAAAAAAAGAAAAGGAAAACAACCCAAAAATATTTATATTGGTTTATAAGGCAACATTTTTATAGTGATCATAAAAGGCTTTTGTACGTTACCAGATAAGTTCTGATGGCTTGATCTTTGGGGAGTTGAATGTTGAATTGAGGTATGTTTTGTAACTCTGATTTGTGCCCTACTGACTACTTTTCTTAAACTGCTGGCCCATGCTTTTGTTTTTAACATTTTCAGTGGTATTTTCATATGCTTGCGTGCATAAAATCAGTGTAAAACAAACTAGTGTTGATAATGTATAACCAATATTGCCAAACTTCAGATAACTTTACAAGTACAGATTTTAAATCCACTATTTCTCCTGGACATCACGTTGCCCAACTTATTCCAGTCTGTACAAAAGTGGCAGACTTAGACAAATGTTCTTCTCATCCAACCCTAAAATAAGGCAATGGCACTGACGGATCTAAAACCCACAGATACATTACCCATATGAATGAAGGTGACATGAAAGTTCAGCTACTCAGTAGCAAGTACTGAAATGCCAAGTAACTACAAATGCTAAACTACAAATCAGAAAAGACAGATGTCACTTCAAGACCTACGCAAGACAAACTGGTAAGTGAGGTGGAGGTAGGTGCCTACTTTAAATGATGCCATCTTAGCCTCTTTTTCAAAGATAAAAAAAATAATGTGGTTGCTGTACCATGAAGCCAGTTGTTTTATCCCTAAACATCTGTACTTTATAACTTGAATTCTGTTGTTTTCATTTATTGTCAAAAGTATAGTTGGTCACAAAGAATCATCTGCACTGGGAAAAAAATGACAGAGGTTTGAAATATAATTGTGATTTCAGGGTTTTAGTGATCTTAGAAACAGGTTTTTGTGTTGAATGGGAGCTTGTTGATAAACACTGATTGCACTCCCTCATCTGAAAATGTTTAATTAGCCACTGAAACGGCTCAGCTTTGACATCACTCTTGCATTAAGAGGCTTGGGTACAGCAGGCACATTTGACTACATTGCCTCTAGTAATAGACCTGAAGAGGAAAGCAACAAATTAGTGCAGAACAATCAAAGGCAGAGGGAATTTTTATTTATCTTCCTCTTCAGAAAATGAGTGTGGAATCTCACCATTTGAATCTTTCCTGTGCAGTGGACCGGCTCAATCCCAGAGTCCAAGTGACTGCATACTAAAATTTTTGCTTTTGCTGTTTCAACCTAAACATCAATTTTGAAGTTCTCAGTCTAAATTTGAATATCTCTTCCAGCTAGTTCAAGATGCTTGTCTTTTGATCCAGTCTCTTACAGAAGGAAGGCAATTTTTAGTTTATTGGACACTATGTACATCTGAGCAAAGTAATTCTGTGAGAGCAGAGTCTAGCTTCACTCTAAAGCAGGACATCTAAAATAGGGGTATCTAAATTTGATAACTATCTCAACCAATCATGAAATTGATATCTTGAAAAATCTAATTTTTCAGATATTGTATCTTCAGCTTTCAGAGAAAACTAGATACAACTTTTTAAATATGTAACATGTACAGTTGCAATGCAGATCTGTGCTCAAACCTGCAAGTGGTTATTCCTATGTGTGCTTTCACCTTTTTTTGCATGCACAAAAAAGAAACTATGAAAAAAGCTTTATTATCTTCATGCTTTTATTAAAAAGGTAGAGTGGCAAAATAGCCTTTATGTCCACAAAACAGTAAAGATAAAAAGAAACCATGTTACAAAATAATCTTCATAGCTGTATATAAAGCCATAAGGCATTTTCACATACATATATATTTGTTCTAATGTTGGCATTGACTTAATATAAATGAAACTGGAACTGCCAATCTGGGGAGGTACTTCCCTCCTCGCATCTTAGTTGTTTTTTGGGGAAATACATGAAGGAATGAGGCTTTGAGTTTGTTTGGGGTTTTTTTATTATTTTTAAATTACAATATAAAATACATAGAAGAGATTATTTGAGATTATTTATCTCTTTTATTTTTAAAAAAATATTTCTTTCTTTTCCCCAGTCACCAAAATGTCACCCATATCTTAGAGGTCAGTATCTCATCACATAGTGAGCATACCTACTTACTCCTGTGCAACATCAAAAGATATCTGTCTAATTTTCAACATTTACATCTCCTAAATAATTGTGAGTTTTAAAAACCACGTATCTTAAAAGTTGGAGCAAAAATATGCCCCAAACTTCCTTGAACATTAATGTATCCCATCTAAGGAATTCACCTAAAGACACCATGGAGGATGTACTCCGTATGCATATTTTACACTATTAGGTTATGATTGCAGCCCAGTGGAAATGATGGTTTATTCTTTGGGTTAGAATCTGGCCCTTAACGTTACTTTCCATTTCCAGCAAGAAAGTGCTTGATGGTCTGAAAATTGTGGAATCTTGCCAGTTGCAGACTAATGAACACTGCAGTTATACCCTGTAATTAGGAAGCAGAAGATTGCAATTCCATTTTCTAAAAATTCTGCCAAGGTTATTTTTCTATTATTATAACAGAAGGAAGGGATGGGTTGGCAAGCTTTCTTAAAAATGCATTTACACTCTGATTTTGAATACTGAAAATTTGTAAAAGGTTTCATGCAGCAGAAATATAGCAAACAAAAGATGCCAGTGTAGAGTGGAACTAAATAACTTGCCATGTTAACAGACAGGAAAAAGCACAACCTACCTTGTATCTGGCATTTAATACCCCTTGCATTGATTATAACTTCTATATAGTAATGCTTCTGGTGCAACTTCCTCAAAACCATAAATCCCTTTTAGGAATATAGACATATCCTGAACTTAGTATTATCTCAACATGCACATGTATTGGAACTGGAAATTATATACATTGCTTGCTTTTCCAACGATGAGAAACTTTTTTCTTTCAAATTCATGCAACTGATCAGTTTTCTGTCTTCTGATCTGATTGGTCACTTTAACCTATAGTGGGGTTATCTAGTTGTTTCTATTGCCTTGTCAAAAGCCCCGTGTTCTACATGTGACAAAGACTGTGTATATTAATAACTTAATTATACTTCTTCCAGCCCTAATTATTTTAATTACTGCAATCATGGTAGTATAGCACCTGCAATTCAGAGCAATCAGCTGTTCTTGGATTACAAAAATTAAGTGTTCATATGAAATATTAAGTAATGTGAACTTTTGTAGAAGTTTGTTAATAAAACTATAAAATGACATGACCTGTTGCACCCCTTTCTGAGATTCTTAAGGGAAAGAAATGGTTTGGAAAGAATCACCTTTATGTGGTACTGTATGATGTTAAGTAAAGGATCTGATTGTGTGCTTGTGTGTATTGAGTATACTCTGTGTAGCTCTAACTTTGCCAGAAGGAAAGAAAATAAAATGAGTGGAAGGAATTAATTTATAAGTTGAGTGGAAGTATGAGCTCTTCAAAGTTTAACAAATTTCTTACATGTAATAAATCTGAGAATGAAGTGCAAAGGCATTTTTCACAGGAGAAATGCCAAAATAACTAGATCATCAGTTTCTTTAAAAGAGCTGGACACCTCCTACCTCAGTGACATTTCAGAGTAGGTGTTCATCAGCTCACCACTGATTGTGGTACTGAGATAACCAGCTGTTTCTAAGAAACTGTATAAACTTTCATATTTGACATGCCAAAAGAATTCTGAAAAAGACCAAATGAACCTAAGAATTGTCTATAGTTCCTTGACTTATTTAAAAGAACTCAATAAGTTATTGCTGAAGAATTTAAACAAAGTTTAAAATGTATATTTTTATTTTTCTGTGGATTTATGCCACATGGGTGGCATAAGATACTGTTTTGTAGAAGAATTGAGATTAATTGAGGTTAGAGTAAGAGTTAAGAGAGATGCCTATTAGGAAATCAGAACAGTGAACTGTGAAGGCAAACTGAGCCCTAGAGTGTATAATGGTTGAGTTCTAAAGGCAAGTGTCCAAACATATTACTAATTCCTTTGCTTAAATGCTAGATATCTTCCTTCATGACAGAGAACTGGAACAGCAAAGCAGCTGTCAGTCTGAAATGCAATCGGTTTCCTACAACATATGCTTCATGACATGTAGAGAGTGGTACAGAAAATAAACATCATGCAGATTTTCCTGACGGGGAGAACATGCAATACAGAAAAACATACTGGTTAAGTAGATTTATTTAAACAGTGAAGCTAATGTTTCTCACAAAACTCCATTTCAGACTCCTCACTCAAAATAATTCTAATCCCTTTTGAGACTGCTACTAAACAAAGTAAAAATAATGTTCAATAACAGAAAATAAAATAGATTTTGTTTTGACAATTTTTAAACAAAATGGTTCAAGCTTTTATTTTGCTATGATATTTAAAAATAACATTTAACTAAATTCAGTGTTTAAAGGGTCAGAGAATTTGGAAAAAAAATATTTATTTTGACAGAATGAAATATTTTGTCACGTTTAAGTCTGGGGTTTTTTTCCACTATTGCATTTGGATAGGAAACAAAACTAACAGCTTTATTCAGGTATATTCAAAACAGATTGTTTTCTCAGGGTGTCTTCCTCACCACGCTACAAACACTGAACCAAATAAGAAACAAGCCCAATTTACAAATGTTTATACAAAGCTCTCCTCAGTGCTACACAGAATTGCCAGACCTTAGCCTAAAATTTCCCACTGTTTTTAATGATCCTGCCCCCTAATTATAAACTAAGCCTGTAAGGCTATGATAATAAGTAAATTTAGAGTAAACTGGTTTACCATAAAAAAGGTTGTTTTTTTTTTCATTGTAGTCATGGTAACAATCTTAATTGGTTAATAAAATTGACATAAACAAAAGGCAATTCTTGTTTCCAAGAGATGTCTTGTTTCTGAGAGATGTGCAATGGTAAAAGAATCTCTAATTCTTCCAAAGAGCACTTCTGATTTTCTCTTATGTAGAATTGTTGCTGCTGCCAAGTGAATGTTATGAAACTGCGAAAGTATAGCATCAGGAAATTTGTATTTCTGCTAAAAGTTCTAAGCTGCCTGTCATAATATTACACTTTTTAAATATTATTTTCTTTATCAGACAGTAAAGTAATGCTGATCAATATCTTTTGTAACATTTATTTCTGCAAATTGCCAAAAGAGATTATCGTGAGCATCGGGGAATAATATGACAAAGAAGTAGTTGATTTCCTTATGTATTTGCAGACCAAAGCCTCACATAGTACAAACATCATCACTTCCAGCCCTTCCAGAACTGTAGCAAATTATATATTTGTAGTGTAACATCCAAACTTTGTTTCAGAAAGTGACTTTATTTTCTGCAGGTAAATTGCATTTTCTTAGGCCACTGGTTGGTTTCAAAGCAACCACTCCTTACCTAACCTCTTTATGAAGCTCTTGTCTAGGAATTTGTTTAATCCCAAGCCCAGACCCAAATATAAATGATATTAACACCAATGGAAGATCATCCATCAATTTAATTTTGAAGTAGGATGACAGCTGATAACTGAATTCTGCACTGAGAGAGGAGGGGGAGATTCTGCTTCTGAATGCATTATTCAGTATATCGATGAATGATATTCAGTTCTCCCTATTCCTTATAAGCAATATGTATGATCTCAGAGTGCATAAAGACAACAGTAATACATAAGTGAAGGACTGCAATATGTTAGATTTTGGAAATGTGGCATGCCAGCAAAATGAAACATGATTCAAGCAGGTTTTCAGTGGTGACATGCAGCCTCAGCTGTGGCCGGCGTTAGCAGAGAAAATAGAGAACAATGTGCTTTTCACTGTGTAGAAAGATTGTGCCATTACAGAAGTCTGCAGTCTGCTCCCAAACACAGAAATCTCAAGACTTAAACAAAACTGTTTTAAGAAAACTGTTTTGACTTGGGATTTTTCTGTATTAAAGGTAATTAGCTATTTAAGGAATTATGTTTGCATCATGGCATATATTTTTAAAAAGCAGGTGAGAGGCATAGACATTATCAGAATTTCATATACTATCAGACTATCTGTATTTTGTATCTCTGAATTTAAGGAACCTGTATAAACTGTTTCTTCTAAAGTAGAAGAACATACTGAAGTTCAGATGGCAGAACTTCTAACATGAACATTTATAGTAGATTAAAACTGGTTAGTTAAACAATTTCTTTGCGTGCTAGATTCACATAGGTATATGTGCATAAAACTTCTTAGAGGTAATTTCTTCCTTAATTTGTATTTAGGGACTTACTCTGAGTTTTGGAGGAAACTTTGAGCTTTAAAAGAAAGAGTTCAAGAGAGTAGTCCTTATGTTGTTATCATGTTCTGTGTAAATTATATTGCTTCTTGGCTTGCCTCCATTTTGCTAATTTTCAATACATTGGATTTGGGTTTTGATCAACTGTAAAAAGAAGTGCATTTAAAAATAGTCTATGTTTCTAGTTGTTAATTTTCTACTCTCTCTTTCAGTTAGACAGAGGTTGCATCTGACTGATTGCTTTTCACTGTTTCTTAAAAGACCTGATGATACAAGCTCAGCAGGCTGAGGTCAAATGTTGATAGCCAGGAGCAGTTAAGATCTTATGATATAGCTTCTCCTTCTATTTGCTACATAATGCAAAAAAAAAAAAAAAAAAAGAAAATCGAGCCTTCTGTCTCTTATTACTAGCTTAAAATGGGAATAAGCTTATGCATTGTAAAATGCACCAAAATACTACGATTTAAGTAGCCTGTTCTGAATCCTGAGATACTGTTGATTTCAGCGTGAGTTGATTAAGTGACGGGTTGTTGTTGGTTTTTGTTTGTTTGTTTTATCAGAATTAGGTTGATGGTTGGACTAGATGATCTTAATGGTCCTTTCCAACCTAGAAGATTCTATGATTCTATGCATATACAGAAATAAGCATACTATCAAAATGCTATAAAATGGTGAGACTTTAAAGGGTAAATATTGACAGAATTGTAATGACAATGGCTATCTCAGAAAAAAGAAAAAAAAAAACAAAAAACCTTGAAAATGCCTGCAGCATAGAAAAGCAAACTCCAATATTAATTAATAATGTTCATTAGTAGAAACAGTTTCTGAGTGTCTCTAACTTACTCGCTTTCAAATTATAGATTGTTTACTTAGCGTTCTTCATTGCCAGTAAAACTTTTTTTAAATAGAAGTTTATAAAGCAAATTATCCAACTGTGAAATTGGAAGCACAACTGTTTCAGCCCATCTGAATTTTTTTTAAACATTCCCCCACAGTAATGTGCTCTCAGCTTTATAGTGCCTACAACTGGAAAGGATTATCTAGTCAGAATACATCAGTATATAATAAATGTGCTTCATTTCTTCTGCAGTCCTTAAAGCTGACAGCCAAAATGAATGTTTGTCTCAGCATTGGCACCACTGGTACTTTTGCAGAGACTATTTCATGGTCCATTGGACCCTAAAGGACATTGTTTTTAAAGCCATATTATCAAAAGGAATGAAGCATAGCATCAGACTGCATATCAGCATGTATTATTAAACTTAAGGGCAATAGTATTGCTTAGTTGATGTTGTAAGGCTCCCTTGTCAAAATGTATTAAAACTAATCTTTATGCTTCTCAGCTTTTATAACTTTTTTGTGTCTAACTAGTAAATACAGGTCATGAAAGATACTTGTAGATATCTGATAACTTTGAAAGAAGAACAGAAAAGTGCTTTATAAACAAAGTAATTTATCATCCTTTCCGTATGTATATGGAAAACCTACTGTCATAACTGCTGTTATACTAATGAGATTCCCATACAGTACCACATTAATTAGCTGTCAAAGTTGCACAGCTCTGAATCCCATTTTGCTGATTTATGAAAAAAAAAAGCTACATTCCTTTAAAATATGCAGATTCACTGTTAAGGATATTATCATGAAGTAATCAGTTTTCTTGGAAAAAGCTATTGAACTGCACGATGAAAATTTCTGAATCTCAATAGCTGGGGCTCATCAGAATATTCATTGGTCAAATCACAGCTACAGATTGCAGCAGTGTTCATTGGGTTAGATGCTGCATGATCCTGACAGCTTAACTGTCAGATAAATTGCTGCAGTTATAGCATATGAGCAAGCCCATAAGCTGATCATATTAATGTTAAAAAATATGACACCAAAAACTAATAACATTCTTTGAGGCATCTGGACAGAAGCAAAATCTAATCTTGTCTAAAAGATCTCCATTAACAGTAATCATTCTGTAATATGATCAACATATTCTTGTCAAAGCACATAGTACTGTGCAGTATTAGTAAAACTGATTAAACATGGCATGCTATTCTAAAATAAACCTTCAACTTTGAGAGTCAGGGCCTGCTTATTACACTGGATCTGTTGGTTAAAACACATACAAGCCCTTTTGAAAATAGCTTCTTTTGAGGATTTATTCTTAGTAAGGAAAAAGTATACAGTAGTAGGAAAGAAATCAAAATGAGAAGTTATAGGCCATATAGAATTTGAACAGCTCAAGAAAGGGGGTAAAGAACATCTGAGAAGTGTTGATTCCCTAGTACAATAATCTTTTATTGCCTCCCAGAAAAGTGTGGTTTTATACATCCTTTGTTTGTGAAACCTGATCCAATTGCATAAACAACCAAAGTTCCTTCAAGGTTGCACAATCTTATAGCTGAAGAATCAATATATCAAGAGCACATCAGGCCATTGTCTATGTTGAAAAGGGCCTCACTTTTTGAGCTAAGCCTTTGCAAGTGATGGTTGATTGCTCCAGTTTATGCTGTGAAACATATGGTCCATGGTGCTCTGATGTTCCTTGCAAGCAGAGAAGTTAATGAATTTAAAAGGGAGAATAAAAGTTCATAGAATCATATGGGGTTGGAAGGGACCTCTGGAGATCATTTAGTCCAGCCCCCCTTCCAGAGCGGGTCTGCCTAGAGCAGGCTGCACAGGAACTTTTCCATGTGGGTTTTGAATGCTTCCAAAGAAGGAAGACTCCACCACCTCTCTGGGCAGCTTCTTCCAGTGCTCTATCATTCTCACAGTAAAGAAGTTCCACCTCACATTTAGGTGGAACTTCTTATACTCAAGTTTGTGCCCATTTCTTCTTGTCCTGTCCTGTCCTGTCACTGAGAAAAGACCAGCCCTGTCCTCCTGACACCAATTTGTAAGCATTGATTAGATCCCCCCTAAGTCTTGTCTTCCCAAGACTAAAAAGACCTAAGTCCCCCAGTCTCTCCTCGTAGGAGAGATGCTCCAGGCCCTTAATCATCTTTGTTGGCTCTTTTCTGTACCCTCTCCAGCAGTTCCCTGTCCTTCTTGAACTGGGGAGCCCAGAACTGGACACAGTACTCCAGATGAGGTCTCACCAGGGCAGAGTAGAGGGGCAGGATAACCTCCCTCAAGCAGCTGGCCACACTCTTTTTGAGGCACCCCAGGATGTCATTGGCCTTCTTGGTCACAAGGACACATTGCTGACTCATGGTCATCCTGTTGTCCACCAGAACTCCCAGGTCTTTCTTCTCAGAGCTGCTCTCCAGCAGCACTGTGGCACACATGGCATCACATAGGGCACTGTGCATTTTTTGCTGTTGTCCAGGAAAGTTCCATGCATGATGATAGCGAGCAAGGCAAAAGAGCTAAAGATCTGGAAGGTAGCATTAAGAGTAGCATGAATGGTTCTCTTATTTTTAATTTTTTTGGTACTTTTATTTTACTGAATCTTCTATAAGATCTCTGGAGTACTGTAGAATTGAGCTACTCTGCTAGGGATGTTCATTCACAAGAACAAGGAGCACACAGATCCTAATTTAAATTATAATTGGAAAATTTTTCTCCAGATGTGAACTGATTCCCATTTTGGGGTTGTAAAAAGATCCAGAGAGATCTGAAGAGCTTTAATCTGTGCCTTCTCAGTTCCTCAAAGCTGACAGAGGAGTGATGCAGCTCAGGCTGTACCAGGAACCAGTTTTAACTTCTGACTGCAAAGAACTACTTTTTAAAATTTTTTCCTTGATTTAGCCCTTAAAAGTTAACCTCATAGAGTACATAATTTAAAAATTATTTCAAAGCAGAAATAATACTTCATTAATGTCTTATTAGAACCAATATCTCACTTAGTAATGAAATCTTCACCAACAGTCAAACTGAATGAGTACAAAGGAACAAAGCTACTGTTCTGTACTACGAAGCCTGTAAGTATTTACTTTGGGTGGAAAACCACTGATTACCTTTAACAGCTGGCACCAGATAAGTTTCTCCAAAGAAGGATGAGGAAAAAAAGGTGCAACCGAAAAGGATGGTGGTTTCTGCTTTCTTGCCAGGATGAACTGAGCTGCAATTGCCTGCAGACCCTCTACAAATAGAGGTGAGCTAAAATAGGAGAGAAAGGCAGGGCATGGTGGGAGAGACTTTGGAAGACACTGCATCTTTTTTTTGGAAAATGAGGAGCTGCAACCTCCTGGAATGCATTTCAGAGATGGAGCCAAATGGAGCCATCAGTGCTGGTGTAACTGGATGAATGAAACTGCTCTTCCCTCCATCACAAAGGGACTGAGCTGGTGCAGACCTTTATCTCAGAAGTGTAATTCTTGCTGTGAAGTGCTACTGAAGAACTGTAATTTCCAGACTTTGATTAGATTGTGAAATTTTGAAAACAAGGTGGAAACAGCAAGGCATCCCTGCTTCTATTTAACATGAATTAATTAAGACCGATTTAGGGATAATTTTATTTGGAAACTTGAGAGTAATTGCAGGAGGATGGGAAGGGCAAGAGAGGAGAAGAGAAGAGCAGGGAGAGAGCAAAGCAGTACACCCAATGACAAGGGATTTGAGAAAGTCAAAAAAATATAGTTTTTAATAAAATGTCTGCCCATAACAAAGAGGCTGGTTCCAAACTACAATAGAAATCATTTAGTTATTTTCTGCAATGTAAGGACAAAGGCAGCAACCATCAAATAGACAACTAATGTGTTTTCAACATGGTTTTTGTATTTTCTTTCACTCAGCCATTTTGAACTGAACTGAACATGAAATACTTTTTTGTTCCACTGATGAAAGGACAGTTCATTACACTGAGATAAAGTATTTCCCAATATTTATCTTTGTAAAGTGAAAAAAAGGGTCTCAGAAAATTTAGTTTCTACTGGCACGACCTTGTCTAGCAGGATGGGCATCTGTATCATGATGTTATAGTGTCCTCATGAGAGAAATGAGTTGTTTTTACAGAAGTAGAGCTACTTTCAAGGTGAAGGATGTTGAAAGTTAAATCATAAATCCAACAAGCCTGTTCTGTCACAAGAAACAAATTCAATTTTACAGTAAAAATTGTAGACTGAGTATCTTTGCTTCTAAAATGGAGATGGGCTGGTGATAAATGAGATCAGGGCAATAGATGTCAGACCCTCTAAATTATATGGGCTAGACTGAAAGTAGTACTATACATACCATGAAGTAAAAAGAAATGAGATCGCACTCATTTATATGAATATTTACAGGCTAAGCATCTTTTAATTTATGTGTGTGATGGAATAGACACAAATAGATGTGAATACCTTCACTTTTCCCCATCTAGTGACACCAGGTCACAGGTGATTGCAGGGTTTGCTGACCAATGTTAGAAAGTTCACTTGGTTTTTTTATCCCACTTTAGCAAGAAGCAAGAAGGCAGCTGCCCCTCAGCCTTCCTCCCATGCTGATGCACTTTCGGGCAAGTCCTTTCTCAGGCTGCAGCAGGAACTAGTTGTAACCTCTGAGTACAATTAATTACTTTTTTATCATTTTCCCCTGCTTATTTAGGCCTTAAAAGTTAACCTCATAGGGTAAATGATTTAAACATGATTTCAAAGCAGAAATAATATTTCACTACTATCTTATTGGAACCAATAGCTCACTCTGAGAATGAAATCTTCACCAGTAGTCCAACTGAATGAATACAAAGGAACAAAGCTGCCCAAATACTGAAAACCAATTATTTCACTTTCTTTTCTGTCTGCAGTGTGCAATAATTTCCCCTTATTAAGGCAGTAAATTTCAGAGGAATTATAATTTATACACAATGAACAATAGCATAAAATATCATTTCTTGTATATTTTCAGTGAAAGAACTAATGGGTAGATATTTCACTGGAAGATGTACAAGAAGGAATTAAACTGAAAAGTGTTGTGTGCTATTTGTAGTAGGAAATTAGTAATAGTAGTGTGCAACAGATATGCATTATAAATACACAGGACCAGATTCATGTATTTCTTTTGAAAACCTTAACATTGACATAAATTTGGTAAAACATGTTGTCAGACTGTGTTGCACCATATTCTGGACTTTTGCTAGTGATTAAACTTAAGGTGTTCTTCTGATTTACAGCTATCCAGAGATGAGTGGAGTTGCCAAAGATTTTAGGCCTGCACTAACTGGCACAGATGATGGCACAGAGATAAAACTCTCTCAGGAGTGACAATGTCAGTGTGCACCTGTTGTGAATCATCTTTAAAACCTTCTCCATTATGTGTGAAGGACATCCCCTCAATTAAGGGGTTTGGTGGTTTGCTTAAGTCATCGTTGATATGATCAGCAGGTTTGCAGTGAAGAACAAATCAAAATCCTGCCATTACAGGTAACTCCGACTCAAATCCTTACTTATAAATCTCCTTTCTCTAAAATTTATAAAAATCTGCTTATTAGCATTTTCTGTAAATGGTTTTCTACAGGTTTTGAAAGCTGAGGAACATACCACCATCCCTTTCTTCCCAGTAACTTGTGTTTTAAATAGGATGGATTATAAATTTTTTCAGTCCTTCTGGATAAGAAATATTAAAAAGTTATTTGACCTTCTGGCAAAATAGAGTTACCCAGTGCCCACTAACAATGGTGTGTGGCCAAGCTACTGAGGTCTCAGCTAGAGAAATTGTTATGACCTACAGGCAAGCAACACTATGACTCAGATTCACCCTAATAAAAAACCCTAGATAATAGGAAAGACACAGAGTGGTGGTAAAATAGTACTGGGAGCTTCCAATTCATGTGTTGTGCCACTTCAAATTTCTGATAACTGTAAGTTGCCTTGATCTTGTGAGCCTACAGTCCAATAGTTCTGTTTGTATAAGTTTATGACACTGATGTATGTATAAGTTTATGATAAGTTTATTCTGGTTGTATAAGTTTATGACAGCTCAGTCAGGATGTATTCTAAGGCACTGATGAGTAGCCCGGGCATTTACAAGAAAAAAAAGAAAAAAAAGAAAGCCTTTATATATTTTAATTAGGCAGAGTGGAATCTAGCTTAGTTAGGAACCTGAACTCCCATTGCTGAGATCTACCTTACAAATTTTTTGACTGTCATTGTGGTCAAGAATGAATCTTGATTATTAAGAATACATTAAATATGTGTGTCTGAGTATGTAATAGCCTTATCTCCTAATCTTAGAAGAAGAATGTTGCTGGAGAATGCTTTATTGGTATTTTGGGAAGAGTCAGAGGCTAAAAATTTCAATCTTGATGTGTTTCCCTAAAGTTTCAGAAAAATCTCATCGCTCCACCGTATAAGAAAATTTAAAAACTTTCAGCTTTGTTATGGTATTTATTGTGACAAGGGCAGTAGCATTGAGTGTACCCTCAGCAAGTTTACCAATGATACCAAGCTGTGTGGTGTTGTCAACACACTGGTGGGAAGAGATACCATCCAGAGGGACCTGGAAAGGCTAGGTTGCTGAGCCTGTGGCAACCTCATGAAGTTCAACAAAGGCCAAGTGTGAGATCCTGCACCTGGGCTCAGGCAATCCTGAGCACAAATACAGATTGGGCGGAGAATGGATTGAGAGCAGTCCTGAGGAGAAGGAATCGGGGATGTTGGTGAATAAGAACAATAGAAACAACACAGACCTGTTGGAACAGGTCCAGAGGAGGGCCACGGAGATGATCAGAGGGCTGGAGCGCCTCTCCTATGAAGACAGGCTGAGAGAGTTGGGATTGTGCAGCCTGAAGAAGAGAAGGCACTGGGGATACTTATAGCAACCTTCTAGTACCTAAAGGTGGCCTACAGGAGAGATGGGGAGGGACTCTTTATGAGGGAATGTAGCGATAAGATGAGGGGTAATGGCTTTAAACTGAAAGAGGGGAGATTTAGATTAGATATTATGAAGAAATTCTTTACAGTGAGGGTGGTGAGACACTGGAACAGGTTGCCCAGAGAAGTTGTGATTGCCCATCGCTGGAGGTGTTCAAGGCCAGGCTGGATGGGGTCTGGTCTAGTGGGAGGTGTCCCTGCCCATGGCAGGGGGCTTGGAATTCGATGGTCTTTAAGGTTCTTTCCAAACCAAACCATTCTATGATTATTTCATGTTGTGTCAGAATTCTTACGGTATATGCTCTCTGTGTGGCAATTTTGGATCCTGTGCAAGTAAAATCTAATCAAACTATTTATAAGAAAGGGAGAAGATGTGAACAAAATTGCTCCTTCATATTTTGCTTTGTAAGTGAACAGAAGCAAATAAGTAAAAATACCATGTTTTATTGCAAAGGGCAGGAAGAGAAATGAATATAATTTCCTCAGGAAGAAAATGCGTTACATTACCAGTTGTTGAAATTATGCACATTAAAATATTTGTATACTAATTCAACTTCTTAGCAGGAATTCAGTACTGTGAATAGTTAAACTGAACCTTCCTCAGAGGGTCAGGTGGGTTAAAAAGACAAATAAACGTAAAGTATTGCAAAAGTGGTATTTATAATTCAGCACCCAAAGTACTGGAAATAGCTAAATTCTTGGGAAAACATTATTTCATTTTTTTAATTATTGTAGTAAATACTTGTGATCCAAAGGTTATTTGCAACTGCTCTTGGTAACTTTACATTACTTTTTCCCCTCCATTATTTATTTTTAAATTTCTTCAGAAAGAGAGAATAAAGACTTGGTCAGTGAAGTGAAACTTTGCTAATACAAAAGCTAATGAAATTAATTAAAAGTTTTTTTGTTATATCTTTAAAAAAAATAAAAATTATTCAGCAGTCTTTTACATATTTTCACAGAATAGTTGTATGCTCCAAAAATGCAAGTTTTTGACAAACTGAACTGACAAACAAACTGAATCCAAAGAGTTATTTACTATGTACTGTACACCTACATATGACTTACTATACTAAACAGTTTGGCATTTGCTTATTTCTCGAAGTTGAAGCGATGCAGGGTAGTTTCATGCTTGTTTGGTTTTTTAACTACTTTACTGGACTGAGGTCTTACATTCAGGTCTATCAAGCTTCATTTGACTTGCTTCAGTAGTCACTATTATGGTAATGGCCAAGAGACCATTTCTGAATACCTAAACTCATATTATGTTTGAAGATAATAGAATAAGAATTTGTAAATACCCCTCCCAGTAAAAACATATTTCCTCCTCTCTTGTAAAAAACAGTGTAGTGGTGCAAGGCTTTGAAGCCCCTGGAACACTGGTTGCACAGGTAGGTGGAGGATGCCCCGTACCTGGAAACACATTCAGGATCAGGCCACACAGGGCTTTGGGCATCTTGATCTAGGTGAAGATGGGAAGGGGTTGGACTAAATGACCTTTTCATTCCCTTCCAACCTGAACCATTACATGATTCTATGAGTTGGAACCCACTCCGTAGTGTGTTCCTAAATGCTTTACGTTGAACTATGTGGCATAACTTTTTCTGTGGAAACTTGGATGGGAGGTAGAGGGGCACTACTTAAAGGAAACATATGGACCCTTAAGAGAAGAATTGACTCCAGAGATGGCTGGTGCAGCAAGAACAGTTAGGTCCCTTCGCACATGAGGGACAGACCCAGGAGTCCATACATCCCTCTCTCTGCCCCTGTTCATCATGCTCAATGTGAGCTTGAGTGTCGAGGCCGGGCAGGTGTCCACTGCAGCAACAGGCTCCCCCAGAACCCACGCCTGTGACCAGAGGCTGCAGGGGCTGCACCGCTCGGCCCAGGGAGGGAGAGAGGGAGGGGAGTCCCAAGACCTCAGGCAGGAGAATATGGGGAGCACCAAGGCCGGAGGCAGAAATGGGCCATGGCCCGTACTGAGAGCAGCTGTGGAGTCGTGGTGGGCAGCAGGACCCATGACTGGGAAAGATCTTCTTAATGGTGCTACAGGAGAGCAGTCGCCACGGGCTGGCCCTCTGTGTGTGCAAGCTTTTAGAACTTTATTAATACTCATTTGATGATGTTTATTTCTGTCTATCAAAAGAAGCAGGGTTCAGTTCAGATTCAAGGGATTCCTGGTGCCAGAATTTTGTTCAGGACTTGTATTTTAGCTTTTCTTGAATACAAGTCTAATGTAGTTAGAAAAATGTAAGAAGCTTGATTGTAATGAAACTAATTTTAATGAGTATATCAAGTGAGTGCAATTAAAATCTAGATACATAAATAATATGCCATCCTAATTAGAAGTGTGGGTTTTTTTACAGAATACACTTGCTAAGGGGCTTTTTATGCATTTTCTATTTTGTTTTTTGAGATTAATTGAAAATATAGGCCCCTCCACACTGAGAAAAGAATATACAATAAATTTATTTGAGTTTAAGTAAACTTCAGCAATTACTCAAAGCTCTTGATTACCTTTAATCGTGCAAAGTTATTTTTTCAAAAAAGTTTGTCTACACTGTCTTCATTAATGCTCCAGCTGTTCTGGTTTGTTAATATTCATATCAGTAAGTCACAGTTTCTTGATTGATAAGTGATTGAACTAATTCAGTCTGGTTTATTTATTTCCATTTTTAGGCCCAGTTCTCAATTAAAGTCTGCCAGGAGTCCATGTGTGAGGAGAGAGAGCAAGGGAAAAGAAAGAAGAGATATGACTCCTTGCAGAGCCTTGTTCAGGTAGGGGAGAATTTGTTTGAGCAGCACTTATGGCAAGACCATGTCTTAGCTATTACAGGATTTATATCAGTGCATGGGACATCACCACTATCACAGGAGTACGGAATAGGCTCAATTACCTTATTTCAGGGCACAGATCATTAATATCACATTGTTTGTGTATCCCAGATTTGAGGAATTTAGTAAGAGCATGAAATGTACAAGTGATTAAGTTTTTTGCCAGTGTATCAAGATCTACTTTCTAAAAGCATTACATGAATGTGCTAATAGATTTTACTAGCTAAATGCTATTTTTCTGCCAAAAATCAAACTCATGGAAAACTATAAAACAAATTAGTGTCTTGCTAGCCTATTTTTTCCTTCATTCTGTAAAAAGTTATTGACTGGGTAGGAGGAGGAAGACATACTTTGTTTTCAGAAGTTCAAGGAATTATAGACATGAAAAATGAAATGGTGTGTTAACTTGTCAATGTACCTGCAAGTATAGGATTGCTGGCCTGCATACAAGCTATCTACTTTTATACACTAAGCAAATCATCATACTCTGCTCTCTAGTTCTGATTTTCTGCTGAAAAGTTGTACTAGATGGTCGTTTGGATTGCTACCACAAGAGAGATGTTTTAGAGGCTAGTAAATCAATTCTGCTTGCATTGACTGAGCCAAGAAAATAATAGATTGAAAGGCTCCCAGAGCCTCACATACCACAGTATTACAGCTTCTGGTATATTACAAATGAGATAGACAAGTTTACCAGACAGAGTGAACAAGATGATTGAGACAGTTCAGATTCAGAGACTGGTACAAAGTTTCAGCAGAGAAAGGCGACTTCTTTGCTTATTTTCTGGTACGTTCCATGACCATTCCAACATAAACTGGATGTGCAAGAGGAAGACTTTCCAAATTTGAGTGGGAGGCAGAGATGCCTAGATGTTGAATATTGCAAAGCCTGAGAATTTACAGAAGGAAGAATTGACCTATATTGACTATCTATATATACTTTTATTTCAATTCATGAGATTGTGAAGCAAAAGGGAGGGATAGAATGAAATTAAACTAAAGAATGAGGATCCTCAATACTAGGTGCCATGAGTGGCTGCACTATCCATAGTAAACCCTTCTGCTCTCTGTAGGGATTCCCTCAAAATGAAATCTTCCCCTTCCATTAACACCCTAAACAAACAAAAAAATTAAAAAATTGCAGTCGTTGCTCTGAAACTCATCCACTGTTTGGAAACAGTGGATTTTATCCTTGAATAGTCTAACCAATTACTGAGCTCAAAAAGGGATCATTTACATTAACAACCTTATTAATATTGAACAAAAGCTTGTTGCCTTTTCTAGTCGCAAGCTGGTGTCTTTTCTGAATGACACCAACTACCTGGGAGAATGCTGCTGTGAGCAATAGGAATACTCTGACTCCATTTGAATACAATATATTCGTGATGTAGTATTTCCTAGCAATGTTATGGTAAGCAGTTTAGCTGGAAAACACTTCATGTAAATAGCAATTTGTCATTAAAGGTGAAGTAGAGAAAGCTAAGGTTAAATAAAAAGCATTTAAGCTCTTATCAGGATAGCCTGATATTTTTCCAACATATTTTTCATGTTGGAAATGCATGTTTAGACACTGAGTAACTGATGTATTTAGTTCTCATAGCATACTGTAAATGCAGATAAACTTGATAAGCTGAGAAACATCTGCTGAATAGGAACATGGTTTATGGTTTTTCTCCTGAGGTAATGACTACCTATTCACCCTCCCCTGCCTCACCAGCATCTGTAAGACTTCTCTGCATTCCTACACCAAGTGACAGTGCACGTTGTTCTACTTATTGTTCTTGTAGTGCCAACACTGCGCCTGCCTTTTTTAATGATGTATGGCCTTACTTTAGTGGTAGTTAATCTAATGATGGACTAACTCCCTGTAGGTTACAGGCACCATTTTCTGTGTTTCTTTCTAGCAGCCAGCATCACTTGGTAATGAATGTTTTGGACTTTCCCCACTCCCCCTTACCTATGCTGACTCTGTGCACATTTATTGCAGAGTAAAATTATATCTATAGCCCTATCAGGGCACCTTTGGTAGTTTATGTGCTTCATTCACTGATAGATGATATTGAAAAGATAATTAGTTAATTCAGGAGAGTAACAAAATTCAGGGTGGCTGCAGGATGAGAGCACTGAAGTTCCTCAAATGAGAAGTAAAAACCAGCTCTATCACTTAAATATCTCTGCAGATTCAGTTAAAGGATTAGACCATCCTCTTATCTTTCAGCATGCTAAGACATCATTTGACTAAAACCTGACCAGGCAGTTTCAAAAGAAACTCCATATAATTAGGAGAAAGTTGGTTTTTTTTCTAAAGTATTGATTGATGCACATCCTGAAAGCTAACTAGATGATAAACTGTACAATGAAGGAGAAATAGTAAATTTATTAACATTGATATTGAATCTTCAGCTTGTGGCCGTTATTCTACAGTAAACGTTTTGCTTGTACAACTCTATCAAGCAGAAGCAGGTAATGAGAATGACTAAGAGAGAACAAAAATAGCTGATAGTGTTTGGGTATTTGCTTAACACAATTTATATCCACATAGCATGCAAGTTTCATAATCAAACATAACTACAAAATCTTAAAAAAAAAAAAAAAATAAAAAACCACCCTGCTTTTGGAAATTTCATTTCATAAATTATATTGAAATCACTGTCATGTCCTAACTTATGCCAGAAAGCTGTTTGCAAAGTTTTGTTTGTGTCTCTGTCTGTGAGTTCTTTAGCATGGTTTGGTTGGGGGTTTTGGGGGTTTTCTTTTGGAAGAACTGTTGAAGATTTGAGATGAAACAAGATCTGAGAAAAGTCTTGAAATGAAATGAAAGAATACAGTGACTTCCATCCTGGTTCTGTCATCCTTCAGGGCTCTCTGCCTTAAGCTAGTGAATGGTGTTATGGTCTCATTAACTCACAATTTGTTGACCTTTCTTGGGTTTCTTACAGTAGTATGTGCAGCTAACAAATACATATTTTGTTGCTATGTGCATGGAAGAATTGTAATATTGCCTCCTACTAATCATTATATGTGGAAGCAGGTAATCTTAACAGTAGGATGTTATCCTGATCTGAGCATCTGTTCATTCTGTCTGCAAAGTAAAGCTGAATTCAGTTGACTTAGTTGAAATGGATTTTTGTGTTATTTTGGCATTTATTTTGTATTTATTTTTATTACTCAATTTTGTTGTGATCATTGTTTTGATTGTTTTTAGATAGAAATTGAATTGCTTGGATAACCCCTTCCCCTAGTTTTTGTGGTAGAATTAGTCACAGAAGTCTACTGACAACTTATAACATCTCATCAACCCCAAACTGCATTTTTCAGAAGTTCAACAATTTGACAAAAGACATTTGCTCTATATTAGTTACATTATCCTTTTGGCAGAATTTTCTGGTTTTGAATATAATGCGAGGTGTTTAAAATCTATTTCAAATATTCCAGACAATGTTGAATGTGTGGGTATTTTGTAATGGAAGATTTTAAAGTCTTGCCTTTTAAATTGTATATTTTTATATAATCTAAGTAGTCTTATTGAAGTCATCCATTAACCCAGCTGCCTCACCCAGATCTTTCTGGTGAAAATTCCCTTGCAATTAGTAATGTGTATGGACTTTGCAGAAATTTATTCATATATTTTTAAAATAAGGATTACATTTTAGAATTTTCCAGTCGGTTCATGTGGTTTATAAATAAGGAAAATCAAATAGAAATAATGAAATTATTCATGAGGAAGTGTTTGCTCAGATTTAGCTACCAGTTCTTTCCTCTGACATTTTATTAAGTCTGGCCTGTTTTAGTACCTCGGTTCTTTTTTGCCGGATTTCTCGACTGTTTTTATGCTGTACTGTTTCCCCTGTGATGCCAACTGAAAACCTGAAAGTTTTAATATGAAACTTTAAGCTGTAAATTATTCTGGGCTCTTTTTTTTTGGACAGATAGGATTGGATTTAGATTAAGAATCAGGGAATACTTTCTCATATTTTAATTACATCTTATGCTAAAGGGCCTTTGTTTGCATAGATTAAATAAGGACTGCAACAATGGGGTTTAAATCCTCCAGAAATCTGCTGAAGACAGCACTATACCGTGCAGTTTATTTTTAATTTAATAGTTTAGAAAGACACTTCAGTTTTTATTCTCTAATGGCCTGATGGAGGAGCTCAGGAAGAGACAAGATAGTCAGTGAAGAACACGTACGAAGCTAAGCAAACAGAGTGAGCAACTTCAATTCACAATGTTGCATGCTCGTGTTTCCTATATTCCCATGGCAAGTTCAGGCAAGGAAGGTTCTAAAATCACATCCTTTTTTAGGTTTGCTGTAGTTTATACTTCTCAAATACCATTGGGATACTAGATTCAGTCAGACAAGGCAGAAGAGAAGTCCCAAAGTAAATAATTTATTCCTCAGCAGGGTACAAAAAGAGTTCCTGTAAGAGCTGAGAAAAGAAAGGCCACTGTACATTGCAGAGGTCCCGATGTATCTCTAAACTGCACCCAGTTTTGTTGAGAACATTTTGTCCTTTATCAGACAGCTACTGAACAAGCAGAACCTGGGGTTTTTTTTCCCTTGTCTGTAATAGTCCCTTGGACCACCAACACTAGGAAAGTCTTTTCTTCCTTCCTGAAGTAAACATCCAGAATCAATACTGGGTTTTGCAAGTCTTCATAGGAGATATACTTTATCCCAATTCCCTCTAAAGAAACTAATGTCAATAACATGACTACATAAATAAAATCGTTTCTGCCTTGAACCTAAGTATTTACTCTGTGTTGTGGACTACATGGAAGAAACCTCCTGGGCACTCTTTATTTTGAATAACTTTAAAAGAAATGCAATCCTTTTACTATGCAATCCGGCTACAGTCAATGCAATCAATCCTCAAAACTGGGATATAAATATTGTAATGCTTCTCAGTGATACTAGCAATATGACCTTTACAGATTAATGTATTCTTGTCTTTGCAAACAACCCTATTTATGGCTGACCCAATTACCTAAGAGCTCATTAATCTGAGATCTAAATTGTTAGATGGGGAAGTTTAGAGTTGTCTTTAGAGTCAGCTACTCATCTCTATTATTTTGGACAAATATAATCAGACATCTCAGGGATCAATATTCAGCTGATTTAGATTTACAATTAGAACAGGGCTTCTTTGAGTGCTGAGGAAGGTAAATGATAAACAAAGCACAGGAATGAAAAGCCCAGGAGCATTTGCAGTGCTTACTGCTGGAGTTGTCTCATTCTCTGAATTTCCTAGCCTGAAAACACAGAAAAAGCTGCTGAAGTAACACTGCCACCTCTTCCCAGTCTTATACCATCTTAAATCTTAATAAATATTTCATCTCAAAAAATGAATACTTACCAAACCTGAAAAAAATCAATTGAGGCAGTGCTGCGAAACCTGTGAGCCCTAAGCTTTCCTTTATTGTCACTCCTAAATCCACTCCAGAGAAATGGCCACCTCATCCTCCACTGCTCAGCCCCGAGCCTTGCCCATGGCCCAGCCTGGACATATGTTGGTTCTGAAACAGCAACATCAAACTCTTACAAAAAGTGAGATAAGGTGCTGCAGCTACATAGTGTAGCTGAAAATCCCTGCCTTGCCATTGCCAGGCAGCAGTGGAAATTGTTGTTTTCTCTCTGCTGCCATTTTGTCACAGATGTAAGCTCTTCTCTCTGGAAACGTGGATCAGCTTTTTATGCATTATCAAACCCTGCCCCAGCCCCAGACTGGTGGTAGACAACAGATTCCCACCTCTCCTGCAGTTGCAGAGAAGGAGGTGAGTTTCATGCAGGTTGACTCTCAGCTTTTCTTGGCTAGCAACTCAAAGAATAGATCTCACTGGATGCCTTCTCCCTCTGTCCTACAGATCCAAGACCTAACCCAAACGCAATAATTAGCTGAGTTTTAAGGCAGGGAGGAAACCTTCAATATCACAACAATGTAGGCAAGGGCAGAGACCTCAAATGTCCCTACTCTAGAATCCATTCTTCCTCTCACACTTTTGGTGAACTTTCACTTTCCCTATACATTTTTCCTGTAGTAGGAGATCACTGTGGCCCAGAACAGACCAAGGGGTTGATGTCAGAGAAGTGCAGCCCTGAGGACTGCTTGAAAATGCTATCTAAATGAGTGATTATAATAAATATTTACTGAAAAAAAAATTACTTACTATTACTTGACATCTATTTAAAGCAGAAAGATTCCTAAAATTATTATCTACTCTTTTCTGTATGGATCAGTTACATTTTAGATACATTATAGGGGAAAAAAAATTGAAAAGTATTTTCTTTTGAAATTTTATAGTGAGGCATAAATTACTTTAATGACACTTCATATAATTGAGTTATACTAATTCTTAATGGTCGCAAAAATTCTAAACAATCTTAGGTAGTATAAAATGTGTATAGAGGAGACAACCTCAAAAAATCTGTGATGTACATCCTTTCTATAATTTTTAAACTGAATACACCAGTATATATGTATTAGTTGTATTTTATGTGTCTCTCAACTTATTCAGTATCAGCTTCTCACATAAAAGCTAGAAAAAACCTAATGGTTAGTATAATGCCATGACCACATTCACATTAAATGTAATGTCTCTGATGACAGTTACAACTGGGGTCAGAACCCATGAGTGCTGACCCTAAGTGATAATCCAGTCAAAGTGTATGTGCAAATAAACTAAATTTCACTTTAACAACAATGCACACACACTCCTCCATATCCCATCACAATGGGTTCTAGCAACAAGTCAGGGCATGGAGGGCTCTGAAGTTTTTTGTTAAAGCAATGAATGGTTCTGTCAGATATAAGTTCCTTCATTTGACAGCCATAATGTACCTATGTTTTCTTTATTCAGGACACCATTGCTCCACTGGCTAGAAAATAGGACAAAGCATTGTAACAAGTAGCAGTTCAAAGTGCTTTTAAAAACTTGGTGTGGAGGTGATTAAAATAGCAAGCTACAAATATGAGAGAAATCAGCGTATATTTAACAACACTTTTTTAAAAACTAGCCTTATGTAATGCTGTGCTGTCACAAGCTCCTTATGAGCAGTGACGTTTTGAGAAAAGCTACTGTCCATTTCATTTCCCATTTACCCTGTAGAATGCTTGCTTTTCCTCTTGCCCTTTTCAATCAGGCTGGCATTAATAAAATAAGGGAAAACAGTGAGAAATGCACGGTACAAAAAGGAGAGAAGTTTGTTAAAGTGCTGAAAAGCCTTAGCTCATGAGGCAAAGGTCCTGATAAACAATTTCTGACATTTGTGGCTGAGATGCTGTGCTATGCAAGTGAATTTTTGACATCAGTGCCATTTGAGAGGCTGACACTAATAGTTTAAGTATGCATTAGAATCTGGATACAACATCATTTGATCACATATGTCCAGGAATATTGGCCATCCAACTCATAGATACTTGGTACCCCTGCAATACAACAAGAATCAGGGAAACATATTGTGTTCCTTGTATTCCCATATCCCTAGACATTATGCCAGAGGACCCTCCCCTACAGTGACTGTCTCTACCTTTCTTTCCTCAAGGCTTTCCAGCTTATTACATGAAATGCACTGCTAGAGATTGTCCCAACCTAATGACACTGGTGACCACAGCTATAACAAATATACAAGGAGAATGGGCTGTGCATGCTGATGCTGCAGGGCAGCAAGCCCTAAAGTCCTCTCTAGCCTGTCTCTCCTTGGCTTTTCATGAAATTTCCTTCCTTAATTCATTTTGCAACCCTTTTCTGTCTAAATAGGTTAAGACAGCTCCTTATAAGAACTTTGGAAAGTTGGAAGAGTAGCTCACTAAGTAACAGATAGAGGAAATCCTCCCCTGGGGAAGGTGGCTTTTCCCATCCCTATGGTTCTGTCCCTGTGCCTTCAGGCCTACGCAGTCATACCAAAATGCTAAGAGCAAAATGATTTAGCAAAAAACAAGAAAGAAAAGAGAATCAAAGGAAAGCAAACTGCAAAGACAAATAAACCTTAAAAATATTTTTAAAAAAATTTCCCACATTCAGAAATCATGTAAATGAAAATCACCCTTTGACAAAATTCGTTTCAATCAGGGCTACGCAAGAATTAAGTTATGACTCAAAGATGTTGATTCAGATCTGACCCCCAGAAAATTGCAAATCTGTTAGTAGCTTCCAGAACTCTTCTCAAGTAATCAATCAGATAAAAGAACCTTTACATCTAGGAAATGTTTCTTGCATCTTACTGTAGTTGAAAAACAGAGTTTTGAATTAATAGAGGAAGCAATGTAAGTTATTTTAGTATTCAGCTAAAAATAGTTAGCTATTTCTTGAAGAATGGTTATAGCTTGAGAAAACCATCTCTTTTACTGTTTTAAATTAGCATTTGATTTGGGTGGTGCCTTATTTTTTTTACACCTACCACTGCTGGTGCTTACACAGCTGTTAAACGTTAAGAATGGCAACTAACACTTCTTTCCAATTATGAACTAATACAAGAAAGTCTCTGTGTTATTAATTATGTATTATTTTTAGAAAATTTATAAAATTTTTTCATCGACCACCTTAGCAGAACGTTCCTACAGGAATATTATGATGCACAGGTGACAGAGTTCCAGGAGGCAATTGGTAAGTGTGGCCCTGCTTGAGCAGGTAGTTGGACAAGACCTCCATAGGTCCCTTCCAACCTCAACTATTCTGTGATTCTGTGAAGTGTGAGCTATTGAAAAAGGAAATTTAATTAATGGTATCCAACATTAATGACAAATAGATTAGTGCAATTTTGAAACAAAGTGTTCCCATTCAATTTCAATTTCGTGAGCACCATAAATGTTTAAATAGTTTTGTGAACACCAGAGTTTAAACAACCTCCAGATATAGCATGCTTGGAGAGTGTAAGGCTATTTTGAAAGACAGTAATATCATAAAATGTTCCATTTTAGAGGTAGGTTTGCGCTAGTATAAATCATGTCTTTTGACTTAATTATACAGAACCAGTGCTTACAGTTATTATGTGATTATTAACCCCCACGTGAGCTATTTACATCTCAGTCTTGAGTAATCAGCATAATGATTACCTGCCTGTTGTGGTAATAATTAAGTAAAAAAGCCAGCAACAAAATAATGAGATTTTTAATACTCTTTTAGGTTGGACATAATGAGCATGGAGTGTAATAGTAGGTCTCTAATATAATGCAATTGAGATTAATTTTTAAGAGGCCTTTTTTTTTTTTTTCACTTACAGATATTTATTTTTTGTCAAGGGAAAGCTCAAAATGTTCAGGAGCAAAATAAACCAAAAGGTCTGATTATTGTGCATAAGACTTCATGACATGCTAGAAAAGGAAGGGACTACTTACACCTGAGCCACACTTATGCCAATATTCACGCATCTGCTTGATGCTGTAGGAGTCCACACCAGATCCTCGCTGGTGGGAAACATCAGCCCTCTGTTTCCATTGGTGGCACTGCAGTAGACTGCACCAAGCAATGAATAGCATCAGGAAACAATTTTTTTTTTAATTGATGAGCTTATTCGTCACCAGATGTTTTTTTCCAGGACCTGAAGTTAGGGATGTCTGATGTTTATTCAAATGAGGAAGATACTTTCAGCTTTGTATTAGAATAATATAATGTAGGGCTGATCCAGGTTGTAGGGTTATCTCCAAAGGGAAATGACAGAAGTTTGCTGACTGTGGGCATTGGAAATTAGATTCAGTAATCCTCTAAGAAATTTACTGCAAGGTAAAAATACTGCAATTGTGCTAGTCTACAACATATGGCTCTGATCTGAAAATACTGAAGCATGAGCTCATTTTCACTTGAGTAGTCCAGTGGGACAACATCTTAAATTCATCTGGAATTCTGCAGCTGGTCTACATTTTGCAGGATTACTTTTAAGTGCTTGTCTTGCCAGCATATTAAACTATTACTGTATTGCATTAATTTTCTGCCATTAATCCCAAATTAAGATTTTTTCACAACAATTTCTTAGTATATTCAGCTCTCTTCTCAGTGTTGACATCCTGATGAATGTACAATAGCCCATAGAAGATAAACCCACTGACAGTATGAAATAGTTACCTTTAGAACACCAGATCTTTTGAGATTTCCTTGGTTTTCTCTGAGCTGCCTTGATTTTGTTTAGTCAGTTATCTGTTTTTAATCTGAATAAAACCCAAAGCAATACCTTCAACCCACATTAGGATTGTACACAGAAAGACTCTTATCTCTATTCTTGATAATAAAGTGCCCTGTTAGCACATCTGAAGTACCTTGGCATTATTTGCTATGTTCTTACAATGTAATCTTATATGTATGTTGCTTTCTCTGCTGGGACACTCTCTGATTGTCTGACTTCATCTAAACCAGCTGTTAAACCACACCTCATGTCTTTATTCTAGGTTTTCAAACATATTAATGTTGTTTAGTTATATTTCTGTTTAAAATCCTTCATTATCATTTGTTAGTTCAGGCTCACAAACTACAGTAGGAGACCCATGCTAATTATTTACAGGCATTATCTCTGTGTAAGGAAATAAAATCAAACATAAATCATTGATGACATCATCTTTTATAAGACTAAAATATCAAATTGTCTTTGTTTCACAATCACAATACCTTCACAAAAGATAGAAGTTAGTGGGAAGCTACTAAGCTGTCCATGGATTAATAAAAAAAGCTTTAGTATTCTTATTTGATTTTGATTCTGACTCCTTTGAAATATTGATTGTTTGTGATCGTTTTCCAACTCTGTTCTCAAACACCTCTTTCATCAGCTCTCTGAATGCTACATGGAGCACTCAGAAAGTCCCATTCCAGTTCTCCCCTGAGGCTTTTCTCATCTGGGTTTGTTCTTTGTCTTTTTGTGTAATTGCATTTCTGTATTAATGGTTAGCATGTTTTATTATCTACTGGCAGACATTTGGGGAGGGTTTTTTTTCTAATGCAGAATATTACTGAAGGCCTCAGCTCTGCAGTAAGTGTGTAATCAGTCCATGATAATTACAGGAGGGCTGGTGGGGCCCATCTAGATGTTATTGCATGGTTCAGGCCAAAAGAAGAAACAGAAGTTATTTTATGTACACATTAAGGAATACGCAGCACCAGATTATCATAAAGTCCTCTGATGCTTGAAATGCTCGTGTATATTTAACTTTATAGACACAAGTAATTCATTGACAGTAATGGAAATACTTGCGTCCATTTCAGAGTAAGTGCTTGCTTATCTAGAAATGAAAGTTTATGTCCTCAGTCACAGTGCAGTTCCTTGGAGGGAATGTTTTAACTTGCTTTTCATCCCTCAGTGCAATAATTCTTGTGTAAACCTCATATTTGAGGAACTGTGTCTTTAAACAAAAGGGAACTGTGTCTTCTACTTTCAGTGGATACAGGTTTTACAACCATGATATTTTAAACCTTCTGTTAGTTTTTTTTAAAACAAAGTAAAACAAAGTTTTCTTCACTTTATTCAGTGAAGAAAAAATACTGATGTTTTGCTTTGCTAAAGATGGTCTTAAAAGAGGTCATTCCTAATGCTGTATGAATGGTTGGAGAATAGAGAATGCAAAGAGTAAATGCTTTTATTTCTTAACTCTATTTTTTTTAAACATGGTTAAAGATGAAAATGTTTGCAGAAAAGATTAAACTCTACCAAAACTTCAGTAGATAGAAATGAAGATGAGTTAATGTCTAAGATTATCTTCTGAATACTTCTTTTTCTTTTTTAAGTATAGCTCTGTCAGCTAAATATAGTTCAGATTTTTACATTTTTATAGACCATGTGAGTTCCCTGCAGGCACATTGTCTCTCTTCAGTGATTTATATAGTTTGAATTATAGGAGATGATAAGCATTTGCTGTTCAATAGTGTAGTTAATGCTCAGCCCCCCCGGGTAACAGAGCAGTGAAGCATTTACTACTCCGTGGTAGTTCTGCAACAATCAGCAGCAGTGTGGCTCTATCACAGTAAATTTACATCGGTACACTTCATCCTCAGGGGGCTGAACAGTCACTCAACATAGCCTAGGGAAAAAAATAGGATGGACATTTTCTAGTCTTTTTGGGTGGCACAACAGGAGAAGTTTACTCCTGTAACCAGATCAGAAACAGAAATCACAGATGGTACAAGCATGTAAATTGTCCAACTTTCAGTTTGTCTCATTTTTTCCCCTTCAGCACAAAAAAAAAAAAAATAAATACTTGGATTAGAAAGTTTTTGGAAAGCTGAAAGTTTAAAAAGGTGTAGTATTGGCAGACCCACTGATGCAGAAGCCAGAGGCTCTGCGAGGGCTCTGAGACTCACTCCCATGATTAGGAGGAATCTCCTCTATCAGGTAGCTGAGCCTACAGGTGCTATATAACACTTGTGTTACTGTGACCGTTATGAGAAAATAGCAAGGGCTGCATCAACCGAGTAATAATAGCTTTTCTTTTGCAGGATATTTTTCTTCGGTAGGCCTGAAAGCATTTTATAAAGGAAGCCAATATCATCTTCATATGAAAAATGGTGAAATTGAAGCAGAAATAAGCCCCAGGAGTTGGCCACAGTCCTTCAGCAAGACGGTGACAGAGTGAAAAATACAGCTGAGGTTCCCGGGGTGTCTTGCTTAATGCTTTAACTGCTGCAGTCAACACTGCCCTCTCTCTCTGAAATGCACCAGGAAGCCCCAGGCTGCAGTACAGCCTGCAGCGAGAGTAAGGACTGACAAAGCTAATTTTTCTCTTCTAAGATATAAAAGATGAGGCAGCAGAATCTACAGCAGGCAAGATGAGCTTCAGCCTAGAAAACACAGTGGGAAAGTGTGAAGCAGGATTTCTCTAAGTACTCCATCCCCGCAGATGCTGTTGTGGTTGTGAGAAAAGATGGCAGTGAACCGAAGAGGCGTAACTTTGCGTTGGTGACAGGGAATCTATATGTAATGATTATTAAACCTACACTGTGTTTTTAAGCCTAACAAGTCATACAGTAGAAAGCCAGCCAAGTATAGACATAGGCACACTTAAGTCTGTCTTAAGTCCCAGACTGTCTGGGAACCAGCATAAAATTAAGATCTTCAAAACTTTCAAAGAACAGGGATCTGATGAATAATGGAAGGGGGGGGGGGGAGGGGGGAGGGAGGAGGCATGGAATTGAAATAAATAAATAAATAAAAATGGCTGATTTGCTGAGAACTGCAATAACACAGATGAGCTGGTCCAGTCAATGCTCCACTGGGCCACGTGTCTGCACCTTGCAGTCAGCAGGCGTGAGGGTCGCTCCCCCACAGCAAGCCTGCCCCTGACCTGAAACCATGGACACGGAAAACAAAGGACTATTTATCTAAAACTTGGAACAAGCACTATAGAACTGGCAAAGATAGATCTTATCCAGTAAAAATGTATTGACTGTTAGCTCTCTCTAGTCAGGAAAATCAAAATTATGTTAATTGTGTTCCATTCCTAGAAGGAACTTCAGATTTAAAACTGTGCAATGGAAAAAGAAAAGAACTATGAATAAAATCAAAGAGAAAAATGAAAAGGTTGTACTTAAAGCCAAAGAGATGATGAAGGGGCACTAAACTAATAGCAAACCAGTTTACTGTGAGGCAGAATCATAATCTCAGCAGCGTCAGGGTTCAAGTAACTGACTCATTCCTTCACCTAATGCTAAAAGGCAGGTCTCTTGGGGAGAGTAGCAGTAATATTTGAATAACTTCAGTAGTAATATCAGAAGTAGGGTGAGAATAATGAAGGATTTTTTAGGTCAGATTCAGAATCTGTGGTCTCAGAACTAGGAGAGGAGCAGCTGCAGAAGGAAGATACAGTATTAATGTTGTAAGTCTCAGTGCACATGTATGTAATACAAGAAATCTGCATTGCTTTCTGTCTGGTAAAGCATTTACCTCTGCTGTTACCTCCATCCTCTTTCCTGCACCACAGTTTGCCTAAGGCGACAGGGGTGAGCCGAGGCACAGGGTAGAGTTACACAATGCAAATAAAGGTGAGGGTGCCAGAAAGAACATCTATTATAAGTGATAGTGTGTATGATTGAAAGAGATGAAGCCTTCAAATAATGGGAAAATATATTTCTTTATACTTTGTGCATCGAAGAGAGAAATCATTGATTCAGTCAGAATGGCACTGTACCAGAGCCCTTTTATCGGCTCTTTCCAGAGCAGAATCATATATGGAAACAATTTGGGATAACGTGCTGTAAAATACATTCCAGGGAGTAATCCCATGCTGGAAGAGATTGAACTAGACAGTTTAATAAGCCTTCCATCCCTAATTTCTCTCTGCTCATGATTCTTTAAGATGAAACCACATAATTTTATGCCCTCTATAACATTTGAGGTACAACTTGACCTGTGTATAACAAGCTCCGGGTTGCTTGACAAAGAAAGATACCCTAATCATAACAGCAGGTTTCAGGTACGATATTGCCAACTCCAGACCCTTATTTGGTGTATTTATTTATTTATTTTCTCTAGGGAATGAAATATACTGATAAGAAATATCTGCAGTGGCCAGGATCCCCTGGGGCCTTTATTAAACACTCCTATTGAGAAAGTGCAGAGCAGTAAAAATTATATAAAATTTAAGGCAAAATACAAAGAAATGAGATAAAAATGATTTGGGTGAGGCCATCCTCATTTCTTAAGCGTGAGTGTTGGGACGGGATGGTGACATAGCATCGAATGGGCTATGGAGCTACCAAGGACCGGGGACACTGCACAGTCTTTGATGGAAAACGTTGTGCTAGGCTCCACGACTTGGACTGCCTGCATTCTTAACGGTGCGAGCATGAGGAAAATTATAAAATTGCTTTATAAAACAAATTTTAAAATACTTTGATCTATGCAAGAATACTGTTTGGAGAAAATGTCCTTCAACAAGAAGCTGTCAGGTAAGACTGTTGATTTTTGTCAATGAACTGCACAATCAAAGGAATTCACGTGAAATGTGAATAGGTGAAATAACTGGAACTGGAGATCTATGTGATTATAACTATTGTATTCATCGGCATGATGAATGCTACACTTTCCAAATGATAGTATTAGTGAGAGAAGAAGGCTCTCAATTGCATTTAAAAATTTGTACCCAGAATTTTCAACAGATGGGTGGGGGGAGAGTATGGAAAGGAGGGCGAATAAGAAGCCAAATAATATATTTGTTTGTAATAATTCTGAATGTGATGTAATTTTCTATTTTTAGTTGGGATTTAAATAACGTGGGGACTCATTATGACTCAGTAAACCATAACTGATTATAAGTCAATTTTCATTCTAAATGTAATCTCAAGTTTTGGAAGAGCTCTTGTTTGCATAACTAGAAGATTCATTTTTATATTCAAGAAATGATTGTGTCACCTACGATTGTACCACAAAGTGTGTTTCAGTATGAACATGTCAAATTCAGGCATGGCAGTGTTGATTCCTTGTAAAGAAAATATGCTAAAAGTGCTACTAAAAGTATCACCCATATTGATTTTTCTATCAGCAAAAGCTTGTTAGGTCTCTCTTAATAAAAGCGTTGAACCTGAAACAGGATAATTAAGTTTATGTAGTATATGCTTAATCCAGTAAAATAGAAAACACCCAAATTCTACTTCAACATACCAATTAACCATTTAATTTAAAATTTTCTTTAAATCTGGAGAATTCAAAAATATTGTCCTTGTGGGAGCTGACACCGGTGACTGCCCAAACCAGCTTTCCAAAAGCGTGTATGCAATGGTGTGGAAAGTCTATGTTCAGTCTGCTGTGGCTTTGCATCAATTTGAGTTAAAATTCATTATAAAGGACTAAATGTGGAGTCAAGAAAGCAAATCAGCTTACCCAGCCACTTAACAGCATTGAAATCTTGGTATAGACGATACTTGGATTGAGGTTTGCCAAATAGAGATTGCATGTTGACTACTGGTGCCAGAAACATATTTACAATAACATCTGTGATACGATCAAAAACAGGAAATAGGAGGTTTGCATTAAAATGGGTTTGAAAAGATTTTTAGAACTGTGTTTAGTGCTAAACTTATCCCATGAATAGACACAACCGCAGTCCTACTAGAGAAACCACATGCTAAACTAAGCTGGGGGAGCTACACCTGGCTCCAACAGTGGGAGCTTAATGAGGAATTGAAAGCTGCATGGACTTACCTTTGTTTGATGTTCCAGTCTGGAACATCCAGAGAAGTGCTCAAGCCTTAATTAGTAGTGGAAAAACTTGGTCTACATGTGTTTAGCCTCAGCTGGACCATTTTGCAATTTCCTCATGGAATACTGCACCTCCAGAGGCCTTCAGTGCCTGAGTGTAACCTGGTGAACTTCTCTTGTGTCTCAGACAAAGACCAACACTATTTATTGAAAGAATACTACTTCATGCATGTGATATTCATGTTATGTGGCAGTGGTGAAGGTCTGTGATTTGTATTTACTTTTCCCAGAATAACAGATTTGAAGCCACGTCTCCAAATCAAGTGCAAGTTCAATGATGAGGTAGGTAGCAAATGAAAAAGACAATTGATTTGCAATTGCAAATAATGTCTTTACCTTGAACACAATGGAATGGTCTAACTGTGCTGTAGATGTGACTTTGTTCACGGTAATTTGATATTGATCAGCCTTCAGCTGTAATGCTGCAACAGTCAAACTGATCAAATGTAACACTACACGGATATGGTTCTTCAGGCATATTATTTCTATGAGAAATCATCACATCACAGAGAAACAAAGCAGACCAGCAAAAGCACATTTCTCATGCTTAGTTTCCTTTTCTGGCTTCTGATGTATTTGTATTGAGTTTTGTTTTTAACATTTGAAAATGGCTGAGAAATGTGGTTATTTCAGATACCTTGTGAATGTTGTTTTTTCTTTTTCAATCCTCTTAAATGCACTAATACTGAAAACAAAGAACTCAAAACAGACATTTCAAAAAGAGGCAATACCTGAAGTGTTTCTTTTGGATTCAATACTAGGCCATGGAAATTCAGCAAGTTCTCTAAATTTAATGGAGACTTTTCTCACTTACTTTAATGAAGAGAGTGTTTAGACCTTGCCAAAATTCATATTGATAAATGAGAAACATTCGTTTGGCTTCTCCTAAATCCCTGTGTTATTGTCCATTTCCAGTGTAGCAGTATGGCTTTTCTGTGACTACCAACTCTATCTACTATTTGCAGCTGATCAATGCAGTGACCGCATAAGCTGATATATACACTTGCATACATGATTCTGTTGGTTCTGTTGTGAGATTGATCCGAGGTGTATTGATATCTAGAAATATCATTGGGTCTTTTCATCAGTATAATTTGCATTGCATTCCTACAACAGGTATATTTTGAAAAGCATTTTATTTATTGAAAAGGTGTCTTATTTACACTATCTAGAGCTGAGCAACCTGATCTAATTGAAAATATCCTTAACCATGATGGGGGGTTGGAATAGATGACCTTTAAATGTCCCTTCCAAGCCAAATTGCTCTATGATCTTTTTTTCTCCATCTTCAGCGTCTTAATTTTTAGACTTATTTTCCTTGCAAAGCAAAAAGTGTTCAGTTCTGGTTTTAATTACAATTAAAACTTGGGGAGTGATTTACCTTAATACTAAAATGAATTTAGAATTATGTATTTCACTTTCGTGTTCAATATATAAGTAGAGGTAATCAGAGTGACTGCTTAAAATAGTCCATTTACAGTGGAATTGCAGCAGCATTCAAAATTCATCAAGATATGGACATATGTTACTCAGCCAAATAATCACTATAGTCTTTTTTAGACAATTAGTGGCATTAAGTCTTCACATATTAGATTCTGACTAATGGAGTCTTGGGCAAGCTTCTTACACAAAGAATATAAAACATGTTAATTAATAAATCCAAGTGCAAACTCATTAGCTTAAGACCACATAGCAGAAGCATGAAAACAGTTGTTTTTCCCCTTAGGATGACAACTTCACAATTATAAACAGAGCTTGGGAAGATACGCTTAGGAGGCACTTCTTTCAGATGAGCTAATTAATAATGTTTTCTTATTTCTGTGTACGCCCAAATGAATAGTACTCTTAGGGCAGAATGAACTAGATAATTTTTAAGCCCCATTCACAGTTTGGTCAAGTGGTTAAATTTGATTTCAAGATAGTAATTCAGACTCAGATTGGACACATTTTATTCAGTATAATTTTAGAAGATAATAAAAATGCAAAAAACTCCTGAGGGTAAGTCATATCACCTAAAGGAGGAATTCAGATATACTCCTTATATTAAAAGCATTGAGTTATAAAAAATAGTAACCCTAGCAGATTCAGTTAAATGCTTAATAAAAGATTTAGAAAGCACGGTGCTCAGAATATTGTTGTCTACTATTCAAGAGCAAGAACTTAAGTCTTTTTTTCTGTGCTGTATTTACACTTGCTGCAGCAAGTTTTTTTATTAAATATCCATGTAACCATCAAAACAAATCCCATTGGTTATGTTGGTATTTCATTTTGTCATGACGCTTTGCCATCTGACAAGAATTGATTGATAACAGTGAAAGGACCTCAGCAGTAATCTTTGGAGATCTATTCATCTGTTCAGGAGCTGAAAATATACCCATGCAAATATTTCTTCTGAGAATAGTTCTTTTATTCTATCTTGCAAGCAATAATATTAACAACAAACTAGTATAGTTGCAGATCGAGCCCTAAGCATATAAAATTTTACAGCAGCCTTTTCCATTGTAATATTAAGGGTACACTGCCATTGTTGCAGGGCAGATACAACCGTGTAGACCACCTCCCTCTCCGAATGAGGTAAGAATCAAGTGAGCTTTTTTAACTAGTAAAACACCTCTAGCTGAATTGCCAGGATATATTTTATGTATATTTTGCATTATAGAGAGATAGAAATCAATGTTCTTGATTGCACCAGGCAATGTGTCAAAAAGCTGTGTGGCAAATTCTACCATGAGTAAATATATTGCTTTACTTTTGCTTAATATAACAATGTTAATTTATTCATTCTTGTTTTATTATCAGAATGTATGACAGTCAGATATGGAGCGACTGCTTTTCAGAAAGCAGAAATTAGAAAGGTGAAATTAGTCAGTTTTCCTAGTGAAGAAAAAAATTAATCTTGTTACTTTGAATCCAGTATCTACAATTCTACTTAACTCACAGTATTTCTAAGTGGGTTTTGGTCTTTTTTTTTTTTTTTAGGAAAAAAAGCATATTGACTGGCTTGAAGGCTTAATGTGCTCCCATGCACTTTTTACGACTTAATCATTAGAAACAAACTGCTTCATGATCTTGGCTGCTTGATGCAAGTCTATTGGTTTTTTACAGTCCACCTTGATTATAGGAAATAGAAATGTCTTGCTGGCAAGCCAGTAAAAAATACTTTTCAGTCAGTTAGTAGCTGTAGTAAATAGCTTATCTGAATCAGGCTCTTGAAATTTAAGCAAAGAAATTTACCTGGGTTTTGTTCTGAGATGAACTATTGTTGAGCAGTGTTGATGCTAGCTAACAAGATTCCTGTCTTGCATCTTGTCCCTCAGTCTGTTCATCAGTGTGTGAGTGTCTATGTTCTCCTACTTTTGATATGATTCCTAGTTTAACCTGAAGTCTCTCAGATAGTGGTGCAAGTCATAACTACAAATTTTATGAAAACAGATAGCCAGATTTAGACAGGAGATTTAGTGTACTTTCTCAAAGGTACACTGTGCTTTAGGGGAGAAAAAGGTGGTTTTTTCTTCTATGCAATAGAAAAACAACCAGTCACATTGTCATTTACATATGACCCAAATTATAGGGTTAGTAAATTCTTTGATTTCACTTCCCATGCAGTTCTTCCAGAATCACAGCTGCTCTTGGCTGAAATTCACTGGAAAGTGTGAAGGCTGCCATTCTGATTGCAACTCTTAATAAGTTAGCATGGATTTTTTCTTAGGACTTCCTTGGATTCCAGCAAAATTCCATGAACAGTCCTTGTGAGAAAAAGATTTTATTTCTTCCTAGTAAAAATAGGAAATTTGTCTACTAGATATTGTCTCTTGTTTTCCTGTGATTCACAAGCTTAATAAAACACAATGTCAGCAGGTGATATGGAAATTGTAGTGCAATTAAACCCAGGATTATGAAAAGAGAAGAAAACATTATGGTGGTAAATCACATACATATATGAGAGGTACTAATTAAACCTGAGAAACACTTCTTTCTCCCTGAGCAAAACAACTTATTGCCCAGAGAAGAGGAATTTACATCATTCCATGTTTCAGAATTTTACTTAATTCAACGGTTCTACTAAAGTGGGACTTTAGGTGTCAAGGGATATAAGCTTTAGAGGAAGGCTTCTTTATACTTCCAACAACATAAAACTAAAGTGACTCGATTAGAAGTTAGATCAGAATAAATAAACTTCCCAAACAGGGCAGCCTTCACAAATTTTGTGCAACTGAAAGAGAGTAATTTAAATTATTTTAGTTGTGCTTGTCTAACCCCAAAACCTGAGTACAACAAAAGTTTGGATTGTTTTGTTTTCAGGCTGTCTCTTGGGAAAGGGTTGATCTAAACCAAGGGTGGTATTGGGAAGGGGGTATCTAGCTGAGTAGGGAAGACTCAGAGTCTGAATTCATTGTTTCACTAAAAAAAATATTATCAACATTTAAAATAAAGATAAATATATAAATGTACTCACTATTTTTTTCAAATAAAGAAAAAGTGATTCTGTGCCATATGTGGAGGCTAGCAAGCTGGAGACCCCAAGAATCAAGATTTCAGCTGAATTTCCTGAGACATGTGACAGAGATACAAAGAGAGTGAGTGAATTTGTAGAAAATGAACCATTCTTACTGACTCTTGCTATGGGGTAGAGGTAATCATGGGACCAGCAGTTGCTGGTCAGAGGGTGGTGACAGAGTTTACATATGCGATGAGACACCAGATTTTTCTGGGTTTGTTAACAGACCAAGAGACTCCCCTGCTAGTACTAGACAAGTAAAAGCAACTGTAAGACTGTTCTCATGCCCATAACATGTAAAGCTTTTGAAATAATTAATGCTGAGATAAGAAGACTAGAGAGAGCTCTGGTGTGGATTATGAGGTGTAATGCAGTTTTATTTGGGTTGAGCTGGGTTGACATCAAACTTAAAGCTGAGCTTAAATATTTCTGGTTGTACGAGCTAGTTCTCATTGTGCATAAGACAGTTATCCTCATTAGCTACAAGGCTGTTTAATGAAATGTGAGGCACTGGAGTAAAAAGTTAGGTGCTAAAGTAGGAGACCTCCATTTAGAGCTTTTTATCAGCATTTTTTCATGTGCCAACTTCTTAATGAAAAAATTCCTGTGTTTCTGCTGTGCTCAAATTAAATGTCAGAAGTTAATCCCTACTCTTCAAACTTTAACCCAATTCTTTGTTTGACCAATTTGAAATATATGTAGACATGGAAAGAAATACTGTAGATTTGTTAGGTCTTGCCTAAAAGAAGGTTAGGTTCTTGCTTCTTTTAAGCAAGGTTAGGTTCTTGCTTAAAAAGAAGCAATTTGTTCATCCACACCACCTGACACATTCTGACTTTATCCATTCTGAGGATAAAAAGTGACAAAGGAAATTCTTTAGTCATAATGCCAGGTGAGCCCAAAATAATGGGAATAATAAGCATGCTTTTAAAATAAAGTATTTGTTCTCAGGTGGGTATTTTTATACTCCACAGCAGAATGCTGTTAAAGATCTGAGGAAAAGGGTTCCTGGAAATGGGAAAGGTTGTCTTCTGTGCGTTATTTACATCCATCATAAACCAACCTTAGACTTCTGCTTCTCTATGTTCAGGCTTGATTACATTTTTAAATTGCAGCTCTTTTACTCCTTTTCTCTTTACTTATGGTTCATCTAGAGGTGGAAAGTCCGCGACAAAGACAAAATGGGCAGTGACAAGGTAAGAAAATATAGACAAATAAGCAGATATGCTGCAATATTGCAGAAAATGAGGAATGTGACAAATATTATTTTTTAACCTGTGTAACAGTGCATATCAAATAGTCAATCGAAAATGAATGAGCCAATATTTTATTTTGAAAAATAGAGACAAACATTGCCAACAACTCTTGCCCTTCAAACACTTAGATTCATTAGTAGATGTGCTTCTAAAATCTGGACTTGGATCTGCTAGGAGGTTGGAGAGGAATGGTTTTGCTGTTCCACCACTCATTCCTTGACCTTGTTCTTCTAGTCACTCTTTGTCATGGTTATTTGAATTTTATTTCAGTAGCACCACATTAGTTTTCTTTTTTTTTTTTTCATGATTATGTTTTCCAGGTTGGAGAATACACAGTGATAATGGTCTCTGCCTTTAGGGTTTGTTTTTTTTCTCCTAAATAACAGCAATCTGATATGCTCTTTTTTACCTCCAGCCAGGTTGATTTGTGGTAGCCTGTAATGACAGAAATCCAGCATCTTTGGCCATGCATGAGGCTTGAGATACAGTCCACTGAAGCTGATAAAATATAAGCAGCTAGAGTGATCTTCAAGAACTCTCAACAGAACACAGCAGAGACCCACCATGATTGATGTTTCCAAGTCCTACTGTAAGGTAAGCCACTGTACCAGTGGTAAAGCATGTGCAAAATACTTCATGTTGTTCTGTGAATGGTATGCAGTTACTTTCAATGCAGAAATTCTCCTTTTAATATCTGAGGATTCCCTTCCCTTCCTTTTCTATTTTTTTGGACAAGTAGCCCTGACTTGTGAAATGAGATTAAGCAGATTATTAAATGGTAGAAGGTATAATCAAGTAATTCATCTAGCATCACACTCATATAGAACGAGAAATGTTTGTTTAGTCTCTAATTTACGGTTGGTTGTTTTGTTATTTTACCCTCAGGAAGGAGCTTAAATGTTTAATTCTGCAGCTTTTCAAACATTATACAAAACACACGATAAAGCATAAGGCAACTTTGCCTGGTTTATACTGGCATTTTTAATGAAATGTTTTTTTCTTTTCATTGCAAACTAAAATTTAAAACAAAAAATCATCAGCAGGAGATTTTAACTGCACAACATTCCTTTGAGTTGGCAACAGAAACTCACATTGGTTTCACTGAAGGAGAATCATTACTTTCTTTCTTATCTAAAGTCTGGTTTAATTTGTTGAGTTTTTTCTACCAGCTCGTGGTCTAGTCACTTAGCTAAACTCTTCCAGATAACAAATTATCTTCACAAAATTGTTCTCAGGGAGAAGATGATTTATTTGATCTTTATAGGCCATAGGAAGGCACATCAGAAACAGTAAATATCTTTGTGGATCTGGTACTGAGTTCAGCGTTGTATGAAGGACACCTCTTGTATGTTAGCCAAATGCTGTGCCACAGAACTGTTGTTCTGTCTTGATGTGCTATCAAGAAATCTATTAGTACTCTAGCAGAAGGAATACAATTGAATGAAAATTTATATTCAATGGACCAAATTCCTTTTGGACTGACTTTGTATTGTGTTGTAGTTTGCAGACTGTAATGGAGTCTGCTTACAGGGCCCCGTTTCAGCAAACCACCTCTAATGACAGGGTTGTGACCTGCTTTTCCCATTGCACAGTGTGGGCGAAGGGGTCTTGGATAACCTTTCTGTTATCCCTTTCACTCTGTCTTGGTTTGCATAAGGCAAACCACATTTCTGCCAAATAAAATAATAGGATATTAGCTGAGTGTCTGTATAATGTTTTCATGGGCACCTGAGGGTCCCTGAAAATGCTCTTTTTTTGCAGAACATGAACTCGAAAATGTAGCTGCAGAGTGGGAGCATGTCTAGGACTTACTATCACACCTGTACACACAGGCATTTCCACATGTCTACAGTCATTACATCTACTTTACCTATATGTGATTGCACTGTGAAGTGCACATTCATTAAAAATCTTATTAGATTGAATTTTGAAGCTGTCTTAAAGTGAGTTGTCATATCAATTTATTGGTACAACCAGAATATAAAATGTATACAATACAGACACCATGGAGTAAAAGTCTTGCTCTTTGTTTAACTTGGAACTCCTATGTCTATGTCTATGTCTTCTTTATTAAAAACATAGCTCTGAAAATTCAAACTAGGTGAAATAACTCAGGCAAACAAAGCCCAAGCCAGAGACAACAACTTAGACGCAATATACTTTTTTGGTGAGTATTCTAGAATCTGAAACTGGAAATACTGACTCATTCCCCAGAAACATGAACCTAATTCTTACCACATTCCTACCCTAATTGTGCAGACTAACCAATTCATCTGAGTTTCAGATATACGGCTGAATATCTAGGCACTGCTTCGGGTCTGTATTGTTTTATTCAATCTGATATGATCCGAGAGATGATTTATTTGAGACTGGACTTCTACTGAACGTAAACCTTGCCCTCCAGATTTTGTGAATCCTGGATTTTCAAAAAGCTTGGTCCTGGTCATGAACCCTGTGGTTAAACCACCCATTAATGTAAAATTTTTGCATTATTATTTCTAGGTGAATGATTCACTTGTTAAAAAGTAATAGCACCAAAAAAAAAAAAAAAAAAGAAAAAGAAAAAGCTTTACAGATTTCAGCAGAAAAGCAATAACCTGGATCCCTCTAGAGGCCATTTGAGTAATATTTGGTAGGGAAAAAGAACTCGTCTCTCAGTTCTCTGTCTACAAATAAAGGAAGCTTATCTGTCTCATATTGTTGCTTAGTATCTTGCTAGCATTATTCTGTTGGATGGTGAAAGCTGCATAATTATTTTCCTTTCTCTCCCTTAAACCAGTTCATGCTTAGAACGAGTAATGCAGCAGGTATGTATATATGCAGCTTCCATATATATGAATTCAGAATCTTAAATTATTTACTATATGAATATTTTCTTGAAGTGTTTGTAGTTTGTTTTTTTAGAAAGTGATATCAGATGCTATCGATACACCAGAAAGATTGGGTTCCATTTGTGGTAGTATTGCTAAGGAGCGAATTAAACAGGCTGGACAAAAGGGATACTATTACCCTCCCATCTGTGTGCATTTTAAGCAAATGTCTGTGTGAGGCTGATTCTGCTATTAAGTGCAGTGGCATTGCTCCTACGTATGTGTGAGCAATGACACATTGGTACAACCATGTGTACCATAAAAGACAAGATAGACCATCAAGGCGATGGAAAACTGCACACAATTAGCCAAAGTGTTAGGAGGTTGAACAGAAAGGAATGGTGCTCAACACAACAAGGGAAAGAACAGAGCTTTCTGGACTCCTCATATTGCTTCTGGGATTAAAAACAATCAAAGCCCAAATTTAGGAGAGCACCTAAGTCATGATTAAGTTCATGGTTGTTGAACACTGTCTACAATAAATTTTCCACATTAAATGCTTCCTGGGCCTGAGAGTATGGCTTATTAAGGACAATCTGCTTATTGAGGCCTATGCATTGACTTAAAAGAGGGAGATAATGACAGTTTACCATCAGTCCCTGTGACACAGCAGGCTGTCAATACTCTGTATTAGTAATACTAGTAATATGTCACAATCTGTCCTTCACTGATTGTTGAAAATTTTGCCACAAAAAAAAAGCCAAATCAATTGGGACAGCTAATTGAAAAATCAGAATGTTTTCATGGTGCTCTTGATAAAATTCATTGAATTACCTTTGGTACCATTTATGTAGGCACTTTGTGTAATCTGAGTTGATGGTATGTAAATGGTTTATGATTAATGCCCTTTAAAATATTTTTGGTTCATCTTCTGGTCCTTGTTCTGAATATTTATCATTCTTATCTCCTTCCTAGCAAAGTGTTATAGTCCTCTATCAATGTGTTATTCCACAAGATTCTCCCAGGTATTTGAAAATCAATTTTAATTTTTTAATGAAATGAATGTGAAGGGTGGTATACTTTTATACTTACTTCTGGCATAAAGCAAAATAGGTTTTGATCATTCACTACATGCAAAATATCCTGTTGTACACCATGAAATGTAATTTCATCCACATGAGTGAACACTGATGAGGTGCTTTTGAAGAAGTGGTGGGTAAAATTACTGGCCATATTCAACTTTGCTACAAAGGTGAAAAGAATAATGTTATAATGAAAGATAAAGATATGAGAGAATACTCATAAAGGTAATTTACAAAACAATTTACAAAAAGCAGCATATTTTTATGCAGCATTATGCTTCCTTGGAAAAAGTCTGTAACTTGAATATATTGTGCACTACAATATGCAAAACAAAGGCAGATTATGGATAATCTGGATTAATTTTCTGACCACAAAATTTCAATATGACAGAATATAATAATCTGGGGTTCACAGGAAGTGCTGGTATTGCCAGATCATCACCCCTACTTTCTTATTGGAGCTGAGCCAAGTACCACTGGTGACAAGGGAAAGACCCCAGTGCGTTTCGTATCATTCTTCACTCTGCTTCACCACTTTGCCTGTCTGCCACTTTACATTTTGTCCATGTACTTGTTCATGGTAGAAGTTTCATTTCAAACCAGGATGTGAGCTGTCACTGTGTACTTTTAAGCAATGTAATTCTTTTATTCTGGGTTGATCGACTGTGTAATCTATTCCTCACTGCTTACTCTTGGCTCAGTAATTGAGTGAGAAGCGATAAATCAGGGGCTGCACCTGCCAGCAAGTGGAGCTCTCTGCTAGCCTAGGAAGGTGTGTCCTCCCCAGGAGCCTTTTTTTTAGCCCCCAAACTGAAACCTCTAGGGGGTTGGTATTCAGTTTTTCTTTGGCCCTTTTGCAACTTTCACATTATGCTCCAGTTTTGTTGGCTTATAAAACAAGAGGATGGTGGCTAAAATCAAGAAAATTATAAATATATATGTGTATAAAATATACATACTATATATAAAATACATACTATAATGTAAAGTTGTATGTGGTTAACTTAGGAGGTTTACTCGATGTATACTGGCAATGTTTTTTCATAATTATTGTATACACACATTGGCAAGTGCTAAGTCAGACAGCTTTCTGAAGGTAGCTCATTTTGTGCTAATATGCACTCTGTAATGCTTCTCCTTGTTCTTACTCCAGTGTTCTTACTCCTCAACAGTCAAAATGGGTATTACTATCCTATTCTTGAAAGAAGAGCAAGATTATTTTGGCAGGAAAAATATGTTATTTTTGGTGTGTAGCCATGATGTAATAAGACAGAAGGAGAAAGATGCATCCTCTCCTTAAACATCCTTGTGTGCTTGGCAGGAAACCTGCTCTTTCCTGCAGTTGTGTTGAGGAGAAGTTATGTAGGAAGATTTCACCATACCTTGGAGATGATATCTGCTAACTCAGTGGCTTTCAACTGAAGCTGGAGGGGAAGGGAGACTGGATATCTGAAAAAATTTCAGTTAACTCCCTTTTCTTGGTGCTTCTAAAAAATATCAATCAGTAAATTAACAATGTTATGCATGTTAGTAACCAAAAAGCCCAAGTAGAGCATACTTCCCTGGTGCATAGGTGGAGGCATAGACTATGAGATGGATTAAGTGAATTTCCACATTGTAAAGTTGGAAATTGTATCCAGCTCTCTTGTGACCAAATCCTACTCTATACAACCTCTCATTTTTGCTCCTTTTGAAATTATTGATGTTATGACCCATTCTCAGCTTTCCTCTTCTTTTGTTGCCAGGACAATGCTCCCTGGAAATGCTTTGTGATCTTGCATGTTTGCCAGGACTGTATAGCTCTGGGAGACAAATACAAGCAGAGATCTGAAGAAGGTCTGCTTAGACTAAAATCTCAAACTCTTTAAATAGGGGAAACTCAAAACAGCAAAGAGGAATGGAAATAAGGTGGACTTGTAAACTAGTGGTATATGGCTGTGACAGTCTTTGCAAACTGCTTGTTGACTCTAGGATTAGATTTTGACTCTCCACAGCTCTCTGAGCTGCGGCAAAGTGTGGGGATTCCAGATTCGAGCTTTTCTTGCCCTCTTGAAGCTTCTTCCCCTGAGTTTGATCAGCAGCTTTTGAGAAAAGATGCTGTCTCCTCTCTTCATCCCTGATCTACTGATTTCTGAAAGGAATGCAGCTTGTAATGAAGAATGCAAAAATTAAATAGCCACAGTCCAACCCTTGTAGAGGCCATTTCTCAACTGGTAAGGTAGAGAGGATCACTGCATCTAAAGAAAAAAATGCTCCCTAAATAAATAATGAGAAGACCTCTCTATAGTTACAGGACAACTATGAAATGAAGGGGAAACAGTCTTCACAAGACAAGAGAGTGGCTCATGACAGCTTTCCACAGTGCTTTCACTCCCTGAAACCTATTGTGTTTCCCAGCCTCTGCAGAAACCAAAGCTCACCAGTGCTTTCCCTGAGGTCTTCAAGGGACTGATTGTTTTTCAAAGTACAAAGACCTACTTTATTTAGCTTTTAGGGGCTTTCAGTAGTGCTATGAAGTCACTCATATATTCAGCAAAGTACACCTGTATATCTCTGCAGGATCACATTGTTTTATTACTGCTACAGCACAGTGAGACTGCATTTCAGATTACTCCCAGGCAAATCTGGCTCTTCCACATAAAAGTAAGGTCTCCCATAAACCATAGTTCAGTTTAGAAACATACTCAGGTACTGTTGCCTCTTACAAAGCAAGGAAAGCAGCAAATAGTTTCACTCAATCAAAAGAAAAGCAAACAAACAAAAAAGCCTTCCCTGAAAGCCCACCGTATCAGTGGAATAAGCCTCAAGGCTTCAGTAACTTATACTCCTCTCAATTGTGTGTGACTTTGTTAGAGGATTCATTAGTGAACGTTAATGAGTGCTTGCCTACACACTCTCATCCTTGTAACTAACACACCAGCACTTGTCTCAGAGCATTACAGAGACGTTACATCAGGCTACATAGCTAATTGTGATTTATTAGACTGAAAACCAAAAGCAATGTAAAAACTAGTTAGAATGGTTACTGGGAGGAGAAAAAAATGTCAGTGTTATTTCCTTAAGAGAGGATGCAGCCATTCTATCGAAATCAGGGTATATTCTTTGCTTTGTCTTTGTATTCAGAAATACCATCTACACCAGACTGGATTTTATGACTATATGTTAAAATTCTCTGTCAATTTACAGGAACATTGAAGGAGGTGGCAAAACTGTTTAAATTCAAGATAAGGACAAACTAAGCAACTCCATATCTATAAATCCAAATACAGAGAAGAAAAACATTAACTTCAGTGTAACAGCACAGGGACTGCAAACTGAGGAAGTGCTAAAATGCTCTGGTGGATCATTGCCTCCTTTTGCCCTGTTTTATACCAGACTGGTGCAGTTGAATTGAGCAGGAAATTCAGGGTCATGTAACCATAGTTCATAGGCAGCCAGTGCACGTATAACTTTCTAAGACAACCTCCCCTTTGACTTGAGTCAGAGTTTTGGCAGCTTAAATTAAGTAGAGGGATTATTTTGGAGCCTTATGTCCCTGTGCTGCAATCAGACCTGGAGAGGGTCTCTCAAAAAGCACATCTGAATCACTGGAGCCATTTTGAGTCACTGTCACTGCAGGAGAGACAGTAAGTGCTGCGATGCAGAAAGCTGCTCGCTGGGTAATCAGGTGCTGAAAAGTGACTGATGCTGAAAGCACTGACTGGCATTAGCATTCATCACCGAATTGCCTGCTCATAACAAGCTTCCAATTTTAAGGCCTTATGTGAAGTACATGCCTTACAATAGCCCATTCCACAGGGCAAAGATATACCTCAAAAAAACTTATGTACCTCAAGAAAAGTTAAAAGAAACAGAGATAAGACAGCAATGAATTATTTCATCACTTCTCTCATGTTGCTCTGTAAGCAATGGACAAATTGCTTAAATACACTGTTTTGTTACATATTTTGATATTTAATTATTTTTGCAGGCAGGTGTAGTCTCTTGATGTGCTGCAATTGCTATTAAATAGAGGAAAATAACCAAGTATGGTTCTTTGCATGGTACAAAGCACAGAAGTAAATGAAATTAGGGTAAATTCTGGCCTTTTCAATAATTTTCATGTAGAGGCTTTGGACAGGGTTTAATTCTGATTCTTTGTGAAAATAATAAAAAAAAAACAAACCTGAGAAAATAACAGTCTACATGAGAGTTAAATCACAAGGGAAAATGTAAAAGAGTTTGAGTCCCTATAAGCCTTTCAAGAATATATTGGCATTATAAAGAGGAGGACTGGACTAACCTCAAATATGGTCATGTAAAACTATTCATGAAAAGATATATTTCCGACTTCAAAACACTGAGCATGCATGTTTGGAGAGTTCTGCTCTTTCTCTAAACAGTGGTTATAAAAAATATGTTCATAAATAGTGTGAGATCTACTGATAAATTCAAATAAAGTGATCTTGTATCTATTGCAGAGATAGGACCAAGCATGACATTTAAATGAATGTCCACAGCAGCAGCTTCAGGAGAGCAGGTAGGCAGCTATATCCATTGCCACCCGTCTTCCTTCTGTCCTGTCTTTAAGGCAATCAGAATTAGAAAGAAAGAGGAGAATTTTTTTGGTTTGGTTTGGTTTTTTTGCAAGAGAGAGGATTGAAAAATGAGCTTTTTTTTCCTTGTTAAAAGGTCTTAATTTATATTATCACCCTCCATTTTTGTTTCCAGCTCTAGCGCAATACTTAGACAGGAGTTGGAATAAGCATTTTAAAACTTCAAGCCAAAGAAAAGGTCATTCTGTAGAAATAAATATCAAAAATTGGTCAGTAGCCTGTACTAAAGAGCCTCATTTATGCTGTTCTGGTAATGGTAAAGGTTATTAAAGACCCAGAAAGAGTCCCAAAGGTTACCCCTTTGGAAAAGAAGACACCATCACATCAGCATTGCTCCACACATAGCATAGAAAGCAGGGGTCAAAAATAATGGAAATTGAAAGATGAGAAAAGTGGCAGACTTCAAATCATTCAGGGTAAAGCTGTCCCAAAAATCTTCAGAGCCATTGGAGGACGGCCTTGTGCCAGGACTGTGGGAGCTACGGTCTTGCAGCCTTGATGAACCACCTCTGCCAGCAAGTACTTTGCAGCCGACAGAGAGATTTCCTATGGGACTTATATATCTGGATTAAAGCTTTTTGCACCTTTCATCTCAGCTTGCAGAGCTGAAGTGAATTCATAGTTAAGATTCTAAACTACCTAAACCACTGAAAAGAAACTATTCTTTTGAGCAATTTTAGTGCATTTGTCTAGAGTGCTGATGTTGCCAGGGTGATCATGTAGTAGAGCGGAGAGCAAGGACACACTGCCTCTCCGTCTTTTGGGGTAGATAGCCTGCAAAATTCTTTTTACAGGATTTGCCCCTTCCCAAACAGGTCTTGTTTTAGAGTTAGTGGCTCTTTGACTTTCTGTAGCATACGTGTCTGTGTCTTTCTTAATGTGAACTTTAGAAATTTCAACTATTACATACCTGAGGTTGCAAGCCTGTGTAGGTAGAAATTTGATTTCCCTGTGAACTGAATGAGAAAATTAAAGGGAATGTCTGAAGAGATTTGTCTTCTCAGGAGAGATGCTGCACAGCTCCCCAAAAGACTGAAATCTGGGTTCATGGACCTAGTAAGGTAAGGATACCTTTTACATGTACTGTAGGTTGATCTCTGTAGCACACCTGCAGAGACATAAGAAAACCAAGCCTTTTGTAGAAGTCCACATCCTCTGTGTAACAGTTACATCTCTGACTGATAAGTCATTTATCCAGAAACCCCATATACACTGCATGGGGAAGTGTCACTGAGTGAGATGGAAGGGCTAAAAACCCATTAGTCTCCTAGTAAATCTGCTTTGAAGAGAGTAAGGGCTGATCTGATCTATTGAGCTCTGTACAATATTCCGCAGACAGACTAAATTTACAGTGTCTTCAATAAGTGCACGTGCAGATCATCACTGCTGCCTCAGGGGGTCCACCAGGGCTCAGCTCTGGCCGCTCAGTTTGCAGAGCAGTGATACGTTTGAATTCTTGGTTTCAGTTACAGACAGAAGTTTTTCATTTGGGTGGTACTTATTTTTGTCTCGAAACTTTATTAACATTGAAATTTTAAGACTTAATCACCCAAGTCAGATTTCTGCCTGCTCTGTTTCCAGAGGATTTTGGTACCGTGAAACCTGACCGGTAAGGTAAACAGAGCTCAGTTTCAAGCATTAGAATATATATCTCCATCCGTCTGAGCTTAGCCCATGATCCTTTCCCTCCTGACACTCTAGTGTCAAATCCATCATCTCTCCCACATTCAGCAGAAAGCCTTTGAATCATGTATCCCAAAGCACACCAGCATTGTACATGGGTGTGAAGCAAGTCAACGATGACAATGACTCTGCCAGAGATCTACACACTTTTAAAAATCGAGAATAATGTCAAATGTACTGTGCTGAGTACAGCTTGGGCCCTGGGCCTAATGGTGCAAGGCAAGAGTTTGGCCACTGCTGCCAATAGACCAGGGAACAACACTGACTCTCGGGACCTCCCTGCTCACCCACCTGTGAAGCTCCACCTGCATAGGCTCAGCCTGAGGCTGATACTTTAAACAGTCCTCTCTAAACAAGTTGAGCTCTGCTATGAGCAAGATTTGTCCTCTTGTTCCAAGACACAGGAGAAAAATGTTATGACACACTCTGAGCTGGGGGTCCTGACTTGCCATTGTATTGTCATTGCTGTTGCAAAAGCCAACCCTTTTTTGTAACACAAATATTCAGACTACCTTAGCAGCTGTATGATGCCTTATCGCTCTTATTGCTGACAAAGTTTATTGCATCCAATGATACACTGGGAAAAATATTGTTTTGCATAAATGACCGTCTTGAACCCTCAGAAGTCGGTCTCAAGCCTGTTTCTGGGACAGAGCGATGCTGTGTTACTCTTTATGGCAAACACACATAAATAATATGAATAAAATAAATGAAATCTGGGATCAGGCTCACATTGGATTCAGATTTTTGATTTTGAAGCCCTTATGCAGTCAGGGGGGAAACTGCTCTTCTTTTTTTGAGCAGTGTGTAAAAAAATCCAAGAGTTTGTTTACAGATAAAGATAATACACAGGAGTGCAATGGGATGAGTGTAAAACTTCTCATACTGACTTTCTTTGCTTACTCAGAAAGATTAAGTAGCCTGTTTACTTTTGAAGTTCTTCCACCTTTGCTTTGTTACTCAGCAGGGACAATTTTTTTGCCTTGCGGTTTTTTTTTGTTGTTGTTGTTTTAAGGCGAGAACTGTTCTATAGACTTTATACTCTGTGGCATTTAAATGAAGATGGAAATTTATGTGGGAGATATTTTTTCTCGCTATTCCTTTTTGGCTAATCTTCTAAATAAAATCTCTGTCCAAGAGCCAAATATAAATACAAAACACTTGCTTCAGTGTTGATGATTGAAGCTGCTAAGCCAGTGGATGTCCCTGTGACACGTGCATATCAGATTCTGGTTTTAATCTCTGAATACATGAGCTTTTTCATTCCCCCCTCCGAAAGATTGTAATTTGCCAATGGAAGAAGTTTTTGTCTTGCAGCTGCTATTGCTGCCAATTTCTCATGTAGTAAAAGTATATGATTCCAGTGGTGCTGTAAACTTCATCACTTCTGAAAGCATTTCTGCACATGCTGGACTGTAAAGTGACACTTGCCAGGTGGTTTCGTGCTCAAATACATCTGCTGTCTGTCATTGTGACTTTTTCTAATTGTCAGTGCTGTTGGTCCTCGGCCTGAGTCTCCCTCAAACCAGGAGAACGTTTGACATACAAGTAAAATTAATTATGCCCTCATCAGCGTCATGGAAATACTAATACAGAAATAGTCTCTGCACAATTAAAGCAACTGTGGTGGCAGACCAGAAGGATAAAGTTTCTGTAGTGTGCTCTGAATTATACCTAGTCAGAGTGCTTTAAGTGAAGAGGAATTTCACACTGTTGTGAGTTTCCTGTGATTTCAGGTAAGATAACCTTACATTGTGGGACACACTATCTGCTATATATTGGATGATTCCCTTTGATTTATGTAAACAAAATATTTTACCACAAAAAAATTGCTGGGAAAGCATTAAAGGCAAGTTGATTCATTTGCAGGCATATTTAGTCCCTTAAAAATTTCAAGGTAAGTTTGGTTAAAATGCCAAAATGATTTTAAATGTGCTTTAAATTTAGAAGTAACACAGGTCCTTGTAAATATCCTTTCACAGAATGTAGCCTTCTAAATGTTTAATTTAACAGCTGATAATGGGATTCAGTCTCTTCAGGCTGAGAGGTTTCAGAAGGTTATTCAGCTTGTTTATCTAGATAGAGCAGGGACACGGCATGTAATTGAATAAACAATGGTTTAATTAATTTTTCAATCTTGCAGTATATGTACATGTGAACGATAACCTCTTTGGCAGATGCTAGTTTCAGATCATAAAGCAGTGTTCCACTACAAGGATAAAAAATGGCTTTTCATTCCCCATCTGTGTTTTACTTCTGAAGAAAGCGCTATACATCTTTTTTGTAGATAATACAGAAATATTATGATGCTTGTTTGAAAGTTGAAATTTTATGGCCTCATATCCTCTGTGTAATAATAGCTTGTTTTTTACTTCAGCATGAACTAAATCCTTTCTTGGGTGAAGGCACCCTGGATGTCCAGTTGCAGTTTGCAGGACACTTTCATCATCTGTTCCCAACACAGGCTTATTGGCAGAGCCATCCAGCTATGGAGGCTGGTGCATGATTGCCTGGGTATATGTGTAAACACTGACAGGCCTTGGTTGGGTTGGCAGGGTTGGATGAAGCACCATAGAAACACGGCCAGCTTGGTTCTTCCTTCTGAACACATGGCTGAGGATAAGAGAGACATCTGAGCATACAGAATTTGGCCATTCCTACTTCTAATGTGCAGTTTCAAGCTTTGGGTTTGTGCCTTTGGCTTGGATTTTTGCTTGTTTGTTTGGATTCTTTCTACTGAAACAAACAGAGCATTTGTAAAGTGCAGATACGTTTTGAAAAACCACAATAAAATGAAAGAAAATCACAATAATTACAAAGACTCAGTAAAGGTCAAAGATAGAGTTGGTCAAAGTCATCACCCAAACTTGGTCTGTAGTTTTCTTGTGGTGCGTCACAGCTCCTCAGACTTACCCTGGGCACAGCCAGTCCTGTTTACTTGATTGCCTTTCTCCATGTCTCAGTCTTTTTTTAGAAGTCCTGTACCCACAGCTGCAAGAAGAAATAATATACAGACAAACCTTAAGATTTTGTATTAAATACAAGAGCTACAGTTTTTCTGTCTTGTCTTACAATGGCATTTTTAAGATCCTGGTATTTGTACCATTTTTAACTTCTTTTTGACAAATGATTCCAGGATAAAAGGCAAGTATGAAATTGTTGAGAAACTGCATGTCCTGTGCCTTTGACACAGGTGATGTGACTGGAGCATCATAGAAGTAATTTAGCAGGTAGTATGAAAAGATCTACTTAGGAATCTGATACACAGGATTTTGGGATTGAAGTGGCTTTTGGTTGCACAATAAGCTTGTAACCAGATAACATTAAACTTAGATTGTCCTTTACATTTTTCAACTTCAGTGATAAGGAAATGCAATGAAGATCTAACTGCAAGGAGAATTTGGTTGCTTGTTTATTGTAATAAGAAACGCATCTGCAAAGATTTTATCATACTGCTCAGACCAAGCACATGACAGAAAGTCATTGCTTATATAAATTACCTCACCTAGTAGCATCTGAAGATTATGTGGATTGAAAACAAGCAATTTGGGGTCTTTTGCAAGGAATTAGAATGATAATGAGTAGAAACTCCTAAGCAAGTTTAAATCTCCAAGGTGTTTTCTGGTCCGAACCATTCCCAAAAATAAACAACTAATACAGCAACTAATCACTCTCTTAGTAAGATCTGCACAAGAGAAAGGTAATGGAGGAGACCTCTCACCTTCCAGAGCTCGAAAGCTTGGGAAAGAGTGAGCATAAGGAGACATCCGCAGATGTGCAACAGAAGCCAGAAGCTGCGAGAGAAAGGAAAACATTGACACAAAGCATGAAAGTCAAACTGAAGACTCAGCAAATAAGAGGTTAAAAGGAAAAACTGGACTCCCCACCTACCACAAGGCTGATATGAAACTGGGAGGGACGTGTTGGCTGGCTCTCTGATGGGAAGGCTGTGTCCTCTCCACCCTACATTCACTGGAAAAGCCTCTGATGTTTGCTGTAGAGGGCTTTACTCATTCCTGGAATGTCCTTTGTGCTAATAGTTCTCTCTGGCCTGATGCAGTAAAAAGTTTCTTCTCAGAAAAAAAAAAAAAAAGACAAAAAAAAGACAAAACCAAGAAACAACAAAACCCACAACTAAAACCCACAATAGTAGGATTTAGAGAAACAAAACCAAGTAAGTTTATAGTAGTAGACTGGCTGTTAACCTTTCCTGTACACAGATTGTTCTGATTTATTTTTGGAATACAGCACTAAGCTCTAGCCTTATTCATAAATGCTCTGAGAAATTTACTTTCTCTTTATTACAGGACACAAGATGCCACAACTCTCTGATCTTCTTTCCTTTCACTTTCTACCTTGGTTTGAAAGACTTTTCTCCTGGCTCCTCTGCATTCCTTGGCTTTTTACAGAAGTACAACTTCTGTGTGCCAAACTCTTTTCATATAATGTAACTAAATCCATATGTCCAGTTTGTACAATTGAACACGAATCTCTGGCAGATGCTCTCTCAAAATCTGGCTACGCTTTAGCATTTTTAATCCCATGAAGTTTTTTTAAGAGATTTTTGCACATGCAGTTTTAACTTTTGGCAATTGGAAATAGAAGCACCTTCTTTCCCGTCATAGATTTCAAACAATTTCTTAAAGGCTTGGTTCCCAGTTTTTACATTCAAAGCAGAGTGACCTGGAAATTAGCTGTTCTGTTTTCCTAGTCCTTCCTGTTTTCCAAAGAAAAGCTAAAGATTTGAAGACACTTCTTAAAAAATGTATGGAAACTCCAGTGTTTGTCCTAATGTTCCTCTGTCCTAATCCAATTTCTTTGAAGTACAGGTTGGATTAGCAGCTTGCACATGGTTGCGGTTGTTCTGCCTCTTACTTGCTAAGCTGCATGAGACTGCTGAAGAAGTGGAAGCAGTGGGTTGCGTGTTGTGTTTCTCCATCACATTTCAAAGCAGCTTATCTTCTGCATCAAAATTAGCTCTGCCAGTTTTCTGCTTTTGGTTTAGACAGAAAAAAGCACAACAATATTCTAGCTTCTGCAATAGTCGAGGTCTATTCAATTTCCTTATCTGAAGACTACCATTTTGGTTTATATATGCATGTGAAATGAAGCTATATTTTCATGTGTCTTTGTGCTGTGACCAGACTCTGTATATGAAAAAGATCAAACACTAGAAGACGTGCACACAATGTACTTCTGCACTGAGCCTGAAAAAAACATCAAGCTGTAAAAACTCTCTGAGCTACCAAAAAGAACTGTGAGGAACTATGCATGCTTCCAGAGATAGTTAGAGAGAATATGTGTTTATATAGTAAATTAATTTCAAACAAAAGCAATTTATCTTGTCTAGAGATTCGTGTGGTATGTAATGCAATTGAATTAGAAAAACAAGAACAGGATGCTCAAAAATTCTTACCAGTTTAAAAAGCTGCACTAGGCATTTTCTATTTTAAGACAAGATTTAATTGTGCTCTGTAAAGTGCACTGGCAGGACAGTCATTTTCTCACCAGCAGGTAACAGCAGTTCCAAAAAATGTACTTTCTCCAAAGTAGCTGTAGGAACTGTTGCTACTTAGAAACTAGCATAGTCATTAATCAAAACAAAAAGAACAAACTGTTATATAAAGCAATAATTTTACCAGACAAGTACTTTGAGTCTGCGTAAAACAGATGATCAGAACATATTACCCAGTTCTTGGTTTATTGTCTCCATAAAAACTTGGAAGGATAGATGTCTGGTCTATTAATTTTTTTATTTTTTTTTTCCAGGCACTTGCAGCATTTTTACCATATTGGAGTCTGACTCATTACTGTGATAGTTCAAACACAGACATTGTCCACTGAGATTGTATTGAAAATGCTGAAAAGGAGTGAATACCAATGGGGAGTGTTGTTATCAGTAAGTATGTTGCTTGTAGTAACCATGGCAATGTTTAAGATGATTTGAAGTACTCTAAGGATAAGCAACAGGATGAAAGCAAGCAGAGGGAAATTTATGCTGATTCTTAGGGAAAAATAAACTTTACATGTTGCATACTGTTCAATTACATAAAAGGTCACTAGGGAACAGGTAGGTGCTTGGAATTATTTTAAACTGGTTTGGGATGAAGAAATTTGAGGTTCTCTTCCAGGAAGCTGTTTATGGCAGGAGGAGGGACTATTCTGATCCTAGATTAATCTCAACAGATATTGCAAATGTTATGATTCCATGGGTGTGCTGGGTCTGGTGGAAAAAGGGTTAATTGTTCCCAGGCCCTAGCAGGGACACAG